>JBAMJV010006455.1:0-67852 GCA_037951105.1 Echinarachnius parma | reverse complement strand
GATTGTGCATTCATTCGGCAATAAGATTTGTCGTATTTGTTGAGGCAAATAATGAAATTGGAATTATGAAAATGGTGTCTGCAAATATGGGAACATTTTCGTGAATTTATTGATTTTACACATGGTGGTATGATCTCATCAAAATTTACGCAACGGCTTGGGGCGAGAACCCTGATTTGAATAGTAAAATTATTCTTTGTATTGGTTAATATAACATTCCAAACGGTTCCGTACAGTTACAATATGGCTCTAAAAAGTAGCCCTCTTTTTTCAAAATAGCCCCCACTTTTCTTAAAGTAGCCCCTTGGTTTTTTGAGGCAATGGGAAAAGTAGCCCCCATAAAAAAAAATCTAATTCCTACATTGGCTTGAATGGACCCTGATTTTTTTAAACGGCCTGTTTTCTCCCTAACTTTAAAACTCATTCAGCCATGTTCCAAATCTTGGCTGCTCATTTTGAGAGGGTTCGCTTAGTCCAAATAGGACAAATTATATACCATTTTAAGGTATTGACTTCTACCTTTACTGTCATGTAAAAATTAGCACAATCATTTACGCCGACTTATTGCTCGTTTTGTGGTGTGAGGTCACATATAATACAAACCATACAATCACCAAATATGCAGATGTTCCATAGTGATTTGCAAGATTAAATGTATTAACAAAATACATATTTTTGCACAAAAAAATATGACAAATTAACAAATATCAGTATAATTTGTAATGCATTTTGCGTCCCTAAAAAAATATTGTACTTGTAAACAAATATGGTACAATACTTTCAATAACATTTGAGCCCTGCCCTAGGTAATGTGACAGTGACATGTCCACAGAGTTTAATATAACCTTCCTAATTGCTCCGTTCATTCCTCAATAACAAATTTGGAATCAATACAACAACAAAAATGTCGTCCTGGGGGCAGGGGCCTGATTACGGACCAGCGACATTTACCATGGTAATTAGCATGATCATTGGCTCTAACTCAATATGCTAGAACTTAATAACAATATGCTAGAATTGCATACAAATCAACAGAACGTAGCAGAGCACACAAACCGCCCTTACTCATTCAACCGTAAATTATTACTCAAGCATATCTAATAATCAGTGGAAATAGGGCTGGTCCTGGGTCATATCGTGCTCTCGGCCACAAAGCTAATTTTAATGGCCTGGGCCAGCAGGCCAATCGGAAAGTGCTAATTTTTGCGACCTGCCATTGGCAATTGGTTAATACCATAGGACACTGACACTGACATGTCCACAGAGGTGTGTTATGTTCATATCCCCTTTCAGATTGCTTCCTTTGTTATTTAGATAACAATTGATTGGCCAAAGAACTGCACATTTCCTCTTTGATGGGTAGCAAGGAATGGTACATGTAGGACGCATCAACAGACATGTACCATACAGGTGTGATTTATAGATTTATAATATGTTATGCCGCATATTAAATAATAATTCTTTCTATGGCAGTACTTATCATTTGATCATCCCTGCCCCCTACATGGGATGGAATTCCTGCATATTTATGCCATTCATTTGCAACATACTTCAGATGCAATTCGAGTAAATATATCAATAAAATATATTGCATTATGACTTGTGTATTAAAATTTAAATTGTAAAATCAGTATATATTGTAAAGTTGTAATCCATGTATTATCGACTCCATATAATGTTGATAACTCTCTTTGTTTATACAGGCTGTAGTTGTGACCGATGGTGAGCGCATCCTAGGTCTAGGTGATCTTGGGTTGCTATGGCATGGGCATCCCCGTTGGCAAGCTAGCTCTCTACACGGCCATCGCTGGTGTCCACCCATCACAATGTTACCGGTCATGATTGACGTGGGGGAACTGACCGACAGGTGAGATATTTGACCATAATTATGTTACTCTTCAGATGTTTCTAGAACTTAAATAAATTGCTCTCACATTATTTAGACCGACCATTGACCCACCACTGAGGATTTTGGAATAATTTGGCACTTTACCTTGCAAGTCAGAGTCACACAATCTATTTCAAAGGCAAAGAGCGAACATTTCTCTATCAAGTGAACTGTATAATTTTGACTGTACATTTGTTAAAGGGGAAGGAAACGCTGGAATATTCGCTTGCTGTTTCTGATAAGTGCAGAATTCCTGTCACTTTTAGTCATACATTTCCTCTTAGGTATCACTAATAGTGGAAATAATCACATTTTTGAAACCACTATCAATTGTTTTGACTGAGCAGTGGAGGCTGCCATGTTTTTCATGAAACATCATCTAAGCGCATTTGAGCGTGCTCTATCAAAAGCGGGTTATGTAACCACTGTTGTTGAATCTGCTGCTTTGTCAGAGGTTCCAAGCGGGTTACATGTTCTAATCTCTGAAACTAAAGAAAATCCTTAAATGGCAACACATTGAAAACTTTGTAATTTCTTTGATAATTAAAATTGTACTTCTTTGTCTGTTTAGCTATTTTCTTTTCATGCACATGGCTTTTCCCAGCTGTCTCTACATTCATGTACATTTTTGCATTCTGAATTCATTGTATTTTGTACCAATGTAATGTGCATACTTTGTTATGTATTTTTTTAAATGATGAATGAAAATAAAGATCAATTTCAAAATTTTAAATATATGTCTAGAGTCTACTTGAGACCCACTGTATATTGGTCTGAAGGAGAAGAGGGACCGGTCGGAGAACTATGATGCACCTCATCGATGAGTTCATGGAAGCAATTGTAGAAAGGTAAGCCACCCACAAATTATGTCTTTGGAAAACCATTCAGACCCCCTAACATAAAGATTTACAATTAAAACACATATATGTGTTTTATTCATTGGTTGCACAATTAATTGTGAGATACATTAATTTATTGTACTATCAATCGTAAATCTTAGATATTATAGGGCGAAGGACTTGGACAGGTTCCCATAAGGAACCGGTCAAGCTTTCTCTAATGTAATTTCATTTAAACAAATTCTTTCCCCCATGTAGATTGCTAAAAACATTTCCAAAAGCAAATGTTTTTATGAATTGAAATAGAATGGTCTTGTGTATTTTCATTTATATTTCTTACTACCAAGTCTTTCTATTTCAATTTCTCCCCAGATACGGCCAGACTTGCCTGATCCAGTTTGAGGACTTTGCCAACAGAAACGCCTTCGATTGCTGGAGAAATATCGCAATAAATTCACCGTCTTCAACGATGGACATTCAGGGTAAGTAGCAATGTACAGTCAAACCTGTCTAGGGGGTGTTTCACAAAGATCCTAGTCGAACTTAACTCTAAGTTGGACTGAAAAATTATGGAAAGCCGTTAGTTTGTTTGATTTTTTTTTTTTAAAGTTCTTGTAAAAGGCATAAAATGTTGATTCGAATCATTAATATTTTCTATTATCGAGGGGATTTCATGTTCTTGATGTAAAAATAATGAAAAGTCTTGAATACTTCAATTTTTTGCTTTGAATAAATTTTATTCGAAGGCTACAGATGGCTTACCATGATTTTTAAGTCCAACTTAGAGTTAAGTCAACTTAGGAATCTTTGTGAAACACTCCCTCCCAGGTCTTATTATTTATTATATCCGGAGAGGAAATCCGATATATTCATTCATCAGCATGTTTATATGTATACACAAATAGACATAAAATTATTCACACTATGAGGATGGACATATATACTCCGCAAAAAAGAAACTGGACACTTGTATAAGTTGAAATATTTCATATTAATGTACGATAAAGTGTACATGATCATATATCAAATTAAAGGGAAATTAGTCCTCTACATGCAGGGTATAACTTAAATGTGTAATCGTTCATGCATGAAATGCCATGGTCAATTAACACTAGCAAGGTCTGTTTTCAAAAATAGCAAAACAATGGAGGACCACACCATTCGACTGAAATGATAGTAAGCGTTTCACTTAAAACAAGATGAGCGGGGCAAGTAAATTATGACATTATTCAACTTTATTGTTATGAACAAACTCTGGCAATACAAATTTGTCAATAAAACAGGGCCAGGTTATGAGAGCATTATCATACTGGTCTGTATTACAGGCATGAAGCTTGTCTATTTCATGTGTCCCCTGCAATTTTAACCATAATTACCTAGATAAATGTCATGTTAAAGACTGCCCAAATGTTTGACCAAGGGTGACTTCATGTTTTGAAGATCTTTGGACTACGGTATAATTCTAGAGAAGAATTTATACCATTTTCATGCTGAAATAAGGGCACAAACTGTGGTTTTGACTAATAAAGCTTTGCCATGGAATTCCCCATTTTGTTACTTTTGGATGAAAATAACACCTTTAACGTTCACAATTTGTCTTCATTTATACTCTTTATTGAGATGAAGATAGAAAAGGTCACATTTGTAATGAAAAATTATGCCATCTCATGAATATAGCGTTTTAGATTATGCTTATCAACATTTATATGGTTGAGTGGATGTTCCATTTTTGCTATTTTTGAAAACAGACCTTGGTGTGGTTAATTGACCGTGACAAGTCATGCATGAATGATTTCATCTGGATTTCATGCGAATATTGAAAAGGGTAATTTTATCTTTAATTTGATATACAATATCATATATTTTATTGTTAATGAATACGAAATATTTGGTCTCATACAAGTGTCCAGTTTCTTTTTTTGCGGAGTATACATACACTTCATTCTGTGCTATTAGGAGTCAACCTATTTGACAGGGTACTTGCCCTGTCCTTATTTATCAAGTTACCCAGTAATATTTCAAATGCCAGCACATATCAAACAGTGGATTATTGTTTCTTGCAGTAAAATGACTTGCATTTTCATATAAAGGGTTAGCTTGTATGAATTAAAAAAGTAATGCATAAATATTTCAAGAATGTTTGATTAAAGTCCTAACAATGGGAATTGGCTTTTGGAAGTAACAGAAATTAAATGACCTGTATTTTCATATAAAGGGTTAGCTTGTATGAAATAAAAACTGGCACGAATTAGACTGGCTTTGACAGTAAATTTTTAAGAAATGTTTTATATTATTCCTAACAATGGGAATTAGTCAGTATTTTGAATGTCTTATTTTATTGAAGACTGTGCTAAAAAATTGCACAAGCTGGGATCTATATGGAGAATGTGACTTTGCCAACAACAAATAGTCTAGAAACGGGTGAACATACTAAGTACCTCTTGTTTAACTAATTCCGGTGATAGTCTTTGCATATTTAGTGATGTCATGTTTATATAACCTATTCTATACAGCTTCTGTGTAAAATTAGCCCATTGAAAATATGCCTCCTCCATAGACCCAGTCCGAGTATTTTCATTCTAAAACTTATTAAATCCGAGTTTGATTCTGATGATGCAATTCAGGAGGTCCTCAAACATTACCGGGCACGCAACACAAAACCAACAGGTACGTGGGACTTAAAGTTATGGGTATCGGGAGCAGTTTCAGGCAATTATGCAAGGGTATCTTTAGGGAGGTCGTGATAAAATGTTAGCAAACAAATAGGGTTAGAACTTCTCAAACTTGACAAATGAGTTAACCTTGAGTGGTTGAGATATAACAAATTCACATATGTATTTCCTCTCCTACAGGAACAGCGTCAGTTGCTGTAGCAGGTCTCCTTGCCAGTCTGAGAATCACGCAGACCAAGCTATCTGAAAACAAGTTTCTCTTCCAAGGTGCAGGAGAGGTAGGTTGCACTATTAATATATACTGTAGTCTGCTGCCTTAACCCTAAAAAGGCCTGGCTATTTGAGGTCTTCCTACGGCCGGGGGGGGGGGGGGGGGGCCATTATGGCCCCCCCTTAAGATCTCGGCCGCAGAGCGGCCGATCGCCGTGAAAATTTGCACGCATGATGAGTGAAGTGTATAGAATACAATGGTAATTTAAATTTTTTGAAAAATGTATTAATTTTCATTTTTATGGTAATTTATGCAAATAAGGTCATAACATTCATATTTTTACCCATAAATCATATATTCTTAGTAATTAAACTCTGTTTTTCACTACATATATTCTTTAGAGCATTTGGAATAATAATATGACAAACAAATTTGAAAGAGCCAGGTTCTTCCTTATGTTTTCTATTGTTTTTATAATTTCTTATGTATTTCTTTGTTTTTTTTTACTTATGTATTTTATTGTTTTTGTTTATTTTATTTCTAACTATAATTCAACTATTTTGAACCTCAAAACAAACATATAAAATGTAAACAAGACCAAATAACCAATGATATACCCAGAGATGCCAACCGTTCCGTTTTTGCCGTATTTGTTACGTTTTTTCACGCAAAATACGGCAGTACGTTTTCCCCTAATAAAATACGTTTTCTTGAAAAAAAAAAAAAAAAAAAAAAAACACGATTTTTTTTTTTTTTTTTTTTTTTTTTTTTTTTTTTTTTTTTTTTTTTTTTGTATTTTTTTGTACTCCCTATAGAAACGATCGGAAAACGGCAACCAAATCTACGTTGAACCCTGATTAACTATTACTCCAGATACATCTTTTAAATATAACACAAATAAACCGAACAAACTCATACAAACGCTGGTGTGTTCGACCGAACCAACTTTTATATTAACGCGCGCGTAAAGGGTATTTTTGCTGCGCGAGTTGACTTCGCGAAAAAATATGTTTTTTTGCCTCTAAAGGTTGGCAGCTCTGAAAATACTTTTTTTTTGGTTCAAAATACTGTTTTTTACTTCTCAGAATACTTTTTTTGGTTTGTGAAGGTTGGCATCTCTGTATACCTCCTTTTACGAAAACTGATATTTCCATATGTTTTGTACACAAATCACGAAATTGAGCGATTTTCGGGCTGACATGCATAGAAATTTTTCTTTTAAAATATGCGCAAGACCCAAAAGAAAAAAGTCACCAAGCAGCGGCGCGTCATCTTACCGCGTTTTGGAGCAATAACAAAAATCGCGGAGGGGGGAGGGGGCCATTATGGCCCCCCCCCCCCCCCCGGCCTTATTAGGGTTAATTCTCTCAACAGTGGGTTCAACTTGTATCCCCGGGTTATATTGTGACATTTGATGTCATTTCTTTAGTCCTTGGACTTAATTTAAAACATGGAATGAGTTTGGAATGATTGCATGTGCCCTGGGTTAAATCATATAATTTGGCATCATTTTAGTAGTCTGTGGTCTAAATGTATTAGTATTAATTAACCAATATTGTTTTTAATTTGATCCATGGACCCCCCAAAAAGACGTTTATTTAAATGTTTTTGTATTTTCTTTATTTGTCCTCAGGCATCGCTAGGCATCGCAGACCTGGTAGTGGCTGCCTTGCAAGAGGAGGGACTGAGTAAGGAGGATGCAAGGAAGAGGATCTGGCTCATCGACTCCAGAGGGCTCATTGTCAAGGTAGTCCACAGAAATACAATATAGAAATACTAGAAGCCCAACTGAATAAGCGTATGACGTTTTAACCACAGATAGGCTGTTTACTTATCCGGGTAACCTCTGATGCAAATGAGCTGAATCGTCAGAGTTTCTCATTTTAACAGGGAAATTCATTGGTTGAAAATAATGCAAGTTACGCGCCCCAAAACAGGTCACGCTAAGTACGCATCGCGCGATCATTTGTTTTCCGTTGTTATGGTAATTGCGTATTTTGGGTAAACGCGTTATATTGGAATTATTTCTATCTATCGCTATTATTTTGTTTGTGCGCTGTTTCAACAAGTACGCGATTTCAGTACTATTGCGCACATAGAAATCCCTGGGGGATTCCCCTTGGCAATTTTTTCACTAAGCGCAAACAATTGTTTTTCTTATGATGTCATAATAAAAACCAGTACTATCGAAGTGCGTGTTAATCAGGAAAATTGCGCAATGCTTGTGAACTCAAGCTAATGTTACCATAGCGGCTATCTCATTTGCATGAGAGGTTACCCGGTAAGCTAACTTTTGCTTTGACCAACTTCCATTTTGAGATGGAGGGGCCTGAGGTAGTCTAAAACACACTAGTCTTTAACCCTCTGTGTGCTAAAATTAAATTGCAAGAACTATCTTGACTCGATTGTTTAGACAAGTTTACATGACTAGCTGAATCCCCCCCCCCCCCCATTTATCTAAAAATGAATAGAAATTCAGTTTAATTAGCTTGGTAAGAAAACTCTGTCAATACTATTCATTACACATTTATTCATTGTGTGCATTAAGAAACAAATCAATGGATCTCAATCTTTTGAGTACTGTGACTAGAGTTGACTATGGCACTGAAGGGTTAAAAGAAATTTCAATCAACCACTTTGTCCAAACGAAATCAAAATCATTTTGAACTTCAGCTATTCTTTAGTGCCATCCATTGTTATGGTTGAATTTGAAAAATACTCTCAGAATACTTTCAGTTGTGTGCAAACCTTTGACAATGAGTCAGAAAATGGCAGTTTGCATTATTGATTATTTCTCGGCCATATGCCACTTGTTGAACATTATTCAACTGTACACATCACTCAGGAAAGTTAAGATAGCAGATCACAGTTTGATAGATTTAGTCTGACAGATTTAAATGACCATTTTTACACTCCTCCCCATCTGCAATTTTCCTTTTTTTAAATATTTTATATTCATGTTATTTGTTATAAATGCATCTCTCAATCTTATTTGTCCATACAGGGAAGGTCATCTGGTGGTATCAGCGAACATAAAGGTCACTACGCCCAGGAACACAAGGAACTGACAGACCTGCCTGCGATTGTAAAGGCTGTCAAACCATCCATCCTTATTGGTAAGGACAAAACAATAATGTGTTTAGGAGATTTCTTGTTTCTGTGTGTGTGATTTGTTGTTAGTATGGGTAGTGGTATTTGATTTGAGGTAGACCATCTAGTGGTATTATTGAGCATAAAGGTCTCTATGCCCAGGAACACGAGCAACTGACAGACCGGCCTGCCATTGTAAAGGCTGTCAAACCATCCATCCTTATTGGTAAGGACAAAACAATCAAGTCTCTGGGAAATTTGTTGGCAATTACAGAGGTTTATTGTCAATGTCATACCTGGTCAGATACTGTAAAACTCCGTGTATAAGGCGCACCCGTGTATAAGGCGCACCCCCAACTTTAAAAAAAATTTTTTTTTTAGGACACCCTGTATTTTTTTTTAGACACCCTGTAGTGCTGTTGGAATACTTACATCGCTAGTATAGGGCATATCAAGGGCTTAATGTCAATTGTAGCTTTCATCATCATATACATTTTTTCACATACAAAATAGTGGTTAGTACAAAAATTGCACACATTGAGCAATAACACTGGTGCTCATAAATATTCATATTCTTATTCATGAATATTCATAAGCACTTATACTCATTCAATATATGCAATTTTCTTACTTAACTAACAACTATTTTCAATTATGAGCAAAATTTATAACCACTGGTTAGATAATTGCATATATAATGAGTACCTGCTGCTGACGAATGTATGAATATTCATTAGCTGCAGAATTTGCTCAATAAAATTGCAATTTTTAAATTTGTAACCAATATTTGTTTTGTGTGAAAAATGTATATGTTGTTGAATGCTACAACAGACAGCAAGCTCTTGTCATGCTCTACACCAGTGTAATATGCATTGAACATGACTACAGGGTGTCCCAAAAAAAATGTCTAAAAAAAAAAAAAATATATATATATATATATATATTTTTATTGCATGTTACTTGCTTTGGATTCATTCTCACTCACACTTTATTGCTTTTTTTAATATTAATTTTTATTTATAATTATATTTATTTTGGAATTAGTTAGTCCCCAAAAGCATGTTTCAACTAGAATTTCGAGCGTGCATGTTATTTATTAATTATTTATAATTTGTTTTGTATTTATTTATTTATATATATTTTCATTTATTTTGCCATGTTATATAATGTAACTCTATGTAATTTTCCAAATGTTTAGTATGTTCCGTTCTCTTTTTCTTTTGTTATGATTTGAACAGCCCTGATGAAGTCCTTTACGGACGAAATATTGGCACAATAAAGTGAAGAAAAAAGCTAGCTACGCCTCACCAGCAGCCCTTCTTTCTACTTAATATGTTCACTACTGGTATCCAAACGTGTACGTGGGTTAAAGCACTCTTCGCTTTATATATATATTTTTATTTATTTATTTATTTTTTTTGCTATACCTGTGTATAAGGCGCACCCCCGACTTTGAAATTTTTTCCGACGAAAAAAAGTGCGCCTTATACACGGAGTTTTACAGTAGTCAGATTGTACAAGTGTATAGCATATAAATGTTAATGTTTCTTTATGTATTCAAGTATTCAAGTTCAATTGAGTTTTAGATGACAGTTTCAAATAACTTTTTAGGTGTTTGTTACCAAACCACATAGTCCCTAATTATAATCTGCTATGCTCTTGCCCCAATTAGGTGCTGCTGCCATCAGCGGAGTATTCACACCAGAGATCCTGCAGGACATGGCTTCCTTCAACAAGCGGCCAGTCATCTTTGCTCTCAGCAACCCAACCAGCAAGGCAGAGTGCACTGCCGATCAGGCATACACCAACACCAATGTGAGTTCAGACTTATACAAAAAATACTCGGTGTTCAATCATAGTTTAATCAATCATGATTGTTGTCTTTCGGGTTTGTGTCAGGATAATATATAGCTTCTGAACAGCATGAACATGGAAAGGGGAATAACCACTGTCGTAAGAGCTTCTAGCTTAGTGACCGTCAAATCATCAGACTAGCAATCTGTAGGTCTCGGGTTTGATTCCTGAGGAAGGCCATTTTCTCTGCTCTAATTTTGACATTTATCTGAAAAATATTTTTGGTCAGTTATCTTATGTTTAAATTTGAAATCCAACTTAAATCAAATTTGATACAACATCTTTGCTTTTTGTAAAGGTGGCTAAAGGCTTTTAAAGGGATCTAGTAACTTTGTTGACATGTGCAAAAAGCGATGAGTCGTTGATATAATGTATATTGTTGTTATCTGATATGTCCACTGGGTGTTGTGTGAAAATGTCAAATTAGATGGACTTTATATGGCCGAGTATTGAGCAAAAATGCAAAGTGACAATCACTAACTCATTGCACTCACTTTGTACAATGCCTACATCTGTCCTCTGCATCAAACAAATATACCAAGTTTAAAATCATTACTGCTATCCATATTTCATATTCCTATATCTTTCCCTCACACAGGGCCAATGCGTGTTTGCCAGCGGCAGTCCTTTCGACCCTCACACCCTGCCCAGCGGTAAGACCCTGGTGCCAGGTCAGGGAAACAATGCGTACGTCTTTCCCGGGGTGGCTCTGGGCATCATCGCGTTCGGCATCAAGCACGTCAGCGATCAGGTCTTCCTCGAAGCTGCAAAGGTGAATATTAATTCATTGATTGTAGAAAAACAATACGTGTACAGCAATTGTTTTCATATGCTGTAGTGACTTATTTGAATGGTCTACTGCAGTCATTTGAGCATTGCAGCAATGTACTGCGATGTGCATTTCGATAAAGCATTGCCCTAGGAACCTAGGCTGACAATGGGCAATTATTTTGCCAGTCTCAGAAATGAATAGTTATATTTGATTGACAGGTCTGTAAAAAAAATTATTAAAATAATTTGTTAAAAATCCCTCAAAGGACTTGTTAAGTCCTAATAAACTTTTATCATGATATATTGTATAGCTAATTTTGGTGGTTATGTGCACTTCTACTGATCGTCTTCTATTCTCATCTCTCTCTCCCCCAGTGCATCGCCAAGTTGGTGACTGAAGACCACCTTAATGAGGGCCGTGTGTACCCGCCACTGGAGGACGTCCGAGAAGTGTCTGTCAAGATCGCGATGCGCGTCGGGGAATACGCTTACGAGACCGGCATGGCGTCGCTGTACCCAAGACCAGACGACATGGAGGCGTTTGTGCGCAAGAACATCTACAGCTACGAGTACGAGACGTTCACGCCGGAATATTACGACTGGCCAGAGGATGCAAAATACTAAGGGTCGCTTCTCTGAAGGCATCCCTTTCCTTAAAGCCATTTTAAAGAAAAGTTATCCCTTGATCTGCGAAGGTATCTCTTTCCTAAAAGCTACGTTAGAAAAAAATGTATCCCTTGATCAATGAGCTATCTCACAAGAACATCTTAACCCTAAAAAGACTGGGCTATTTTTAACCTTTAAAAAACTGGGGGGGGGCTAAAAGGGCCCCCCCCTAAGATCTCGGCAACCGAAACTCCGATCGACTCCAAATTTGGCATCGTGATAGATGTCCATAAGGTCTACAATATTGCGTAGTTAAAAAAATAATAATAATTCAAATATGCTAATTAGAGCTAATTAATTATGCGAAAATTGTATTTTTTTGTAATTTTCGTAGTTTTCTCTGCAATCAAAACTCCAATCAACTCCAAATTTGGCATGGTGATAGATGTCCATGAGCCATACAATATTGCATAGTTAAATTTTTTGTTCTCATTATAATATGCTAATTAGAGCTAATTAATTATGCGAAAATTGCATTTCTTATGTATTTCTTTTTTTTTTTGAGTTATGTTTTTTATTGTTTTTTCAATGGAAATAATTATTGACCATTATTCAACCATTTTTAGCCCAAAATTAAATGATTGCTGTGATTAGAATGAAAAATAATGAAGATTTTGTCTTTTCTAGGAAAAAATCAATTTCCATAGGATTTGTACACAAATCACAAAATTTAGTGATTTTCGGGCCGACGCTCACTTACAAAAGGTCACGTAACTTTAGAACGGTACACCCGGTTGTCGCAAATTTGGTATCAAAAGTTGCGAAAGACTCGAAGGAAAAAAGTCGTGAAGTGGCACCGTAAAATATTTAAGCGTTGCAAAGTAATCGCGAAATTGGAGGAGGGGGGGGCTAAATCAGCCCCCCCCCAGTCTTTTTAGGGTTAAGCTACATGTTTGAGATGTCCATAGCGGAATATTACCCCCTTTACTAAAAGCTATGTTAGAAATGGGCTTTCACACCTAATCCCATTCGGCATTTATTAGTACTAAGGTTTAATAATTAGTACTAAGGCAACCCTCATAACAACCTGTATGTGGTCTGCATCCGTTTGACCTATATCCCATTTTAGTCAGCTAGCAAGATCAGAATTTAGAGGATTAGGATATGGGATACGGATAAGGTTGTTATAAATTATGGTTTGGCCGATTTGGAAAGCGCACAAAACAGCAACAAAAGTGCTATCGCCCTCTATCTATGCATTGGCAGTTGCATTTGTGGCAACTTGGAGATTCATGAAATAGACCCCCAAGGTGATAGATCCCTTCCTAATTTTTCAGACATTTTCAGGGATACGAGAGTCCTCCGAGACTATGTGGACACTATTTAATGATGATGATTGTATGAGTGTATTTTTTTAACGAAGAGCACTATAGAGAAATTATTACAGATTTATTTTGGTGCAAATGAAGATAAATATGCCCTATTTTTACATCTATAAAGTTGTATTTTCATGCTTTAAATTGATAATTGTGTTTGATTAATTAAATAAATTGTATGGGTAATTTGTTGATATAGTATACCTTGAGACCAACTAACTTAAAGTTTCAGTCCCAATGATACTGTCCAATATGTTTGATAACTAAAGAAATGCAAATTATATTCTACCATATCATAACCACTAGAATTGGTAGCATATTTTTGTCCTTAGTGCCATAGTTTTTATTCAAGAAAATTCTTCATTACTGTCCAGTATGTCTCTGACCATTTCAGAAATACAACGTCTATTCTATCTTGGCCTCTAAGAACTGATGATAACCTTTTTTTTTTTTTCGGTAGCAAAGGAACTTTCTTACGTAAATGGAAGGCTGGTGCTTATGTCTGCACCTGCACACACTTTTGTGGTTATTCCACACATTCTGTCGCACAAAGTAAAATGCCTTGAAGTAGCATTGAAATCTGCAGTGAAAATCTTTATTAGCTGTTATTAAAACAAAACAAAAGATACACGTATAATATAGATTTGGTTAGTCATGTATGTGGAAATAATTTCATTTTTCAATGAAAAGATACACATATAATATAGATGTATCATTAATTTATGTGTATAACAATGTGATTTCAGTTTCTATTGTTGATTTGTATATGTTTGAAGGTATTGGTGACACGAGTTGTATGTGTGATTTAAGATTAATGCTGTACTGCAGTCTTGTCTTTAACTGCAAGAAAATAAGTGAATTGTGAATCAAATTTGTATATCTTTTCTTTCTTGTTCAATTTGAAGCCAAAGTGGTGTGAATGATGTACGTACGCAGCTGGACATGGTCATGGCATAGTCGCAATAGATAAGTTGTGTAAAAATTTGATACAGTGGCATTAATATGTAACAAGTATTTTTTAAGTGATAGAAATGGCACTTTACTATATTATGGTAAACATGTGTAAGCTGGTCTTTGAAAATAGTGCTGTTTCTTTATAGAAGACTAGTGAGATTTTAAAGGTTTTAGTTGATTTCAATTTAGTTTACCAGTGAAGTTTCTGCAAAGAATATTGGATTGTTTCCCCAACATATCTATTTTTGCTTAAATGGGAACATTTCTCATTTGTTAATGTTTTTAGAAATATATATATATTGAATGAATGTGGATTGTAGTTTAACATAAATATCAGCAATGTCTGTGTGTCGATTGTGGAAATACATGTACTTCCTGGAATTTGTAATTCTATATTTCTTGTTTCAAAGGAGCGTAAACTATTGGAATTGTTCACTGTTTTGGGAAATGCAGCTAGTTAACAATTAATGTATGCTGGTAAGACAATTTGAATGTGATGTTTTTTAGAAATGTTTAATTTACAATTCAGTTGGTCATTGTTATCAGTATTTTTTTTCCGTGAAAGGTGGAAATGCTACCTAAAATCGTTCATTGTTTTTATTTTTTGCTTGAGAAAAACAATTTTGTTTGATTTTGATTTGATGTTGGTCAGTCAGTATTACTTGTCTTTGATTTGAAAATTGGAAATACCTCATAAAATTGTTTCATGTTTTGTTAATGTTTTGCTTGAAAGAAATCATATTGCATTCTCCAATAGGTTTAGGATTTGAAAATGTGGCTTTTAGTTTTCATATTGTTATCAATATTGTTTGTCCTTGGAAAGCTAAAGTGCATCCTATGATTGCTTGGTGTTTTTATTTTTGCTGAGAAAATTTGGTAGTTTTAATTTTTGAAGTTTTTGGAAATGCACATTGTGGATTTCAGTTGGACTTTGTTATCAGTATTGTCTGCCATTTGAATGTGGAAATGCTTCCTTTTGTTTTAATGTGTTTCTTTCTAAAGAAAAAAACGTAATTAGAAATTGTGTATATTTGTGCCCTGTTGCCACAAAACCCTTTTAAAGTTGCCAAATGTAACTTAGCTGAGCAAATAGTTGACTTTCTCAATGCACTGTCTATAGAGTGGTGAAGTGTGACGTCATAAAAAACCTATTTTTAGAATTTCCAAATTTGATGTCGCACTTCACCACTCTATAGATGTCATTGTTGGATATCTGACCCTTTTTATGCATGGTTGTAACCAGCACCCACCGTAAAGGTAAGATTCTGGAGAATTCATAAAAACTTGAATCAGAAAATTGTCATATTGCAATTTTATTTTGTGTTGATAGGTCACATTTGCTCTGTTCCATTTACATATACCTCAGTGAACAAGATGTTGATTATCTGTTTGCACTGACACGTATAGTACAAAAAAGAGGATACAAGCTATCATATCATGATCATATTTTAAAGGAAATGATACACTGTACTGTACTACGCAAGTTTGCTATTCAAGTTTTTGTTTCCATTTATGAATTCCCAACTTCTTGAATGCCGTTGGTGTACTAGGGTTAGTAACGTTATGACATTATGTAACGTTCACATGATGTGTAATCAAATTGATTCTCTGTGATGCAAAAGAGAAATCTCTGGCGATTTTTGATATAATTATTTATATGCATGAGTAGAACCTTCTGAATTCTTTCCATCAAAGTTAATTCTTCAACTCTTTAAGCAATTGTTTAATTTTCCTATTATGGTGTCTACAAAAGTCAGCTTCCATATGAAAGTTATTTGTCTTGAAATATAAAATACCCATTTAAAATGTTAAAGTGTCCCACCGTACAAAACGTTGGCGCAATAATACCACATATTTTCAATGATGTAATGTGAAGCATTTATTTTCAAGTGCATTTGTATGCCATGCTGGCATTAAAAATTGATACTATATTTTCGTACATATATATGCAATATATTTACAAATGCAGATTATATACATGTACATGAGCACTAAAGTGTATTTTAGCATGTGTATTCTTACATCTGATTTATCTTGGTCCATTTGAATGGATTCTCCATGCTTCTTACAGTCAAGATTTATTGTCCTTATGAAGCAGTTAGTCTTTATCCAGTACTCAAAATCAGCCCAGTCCCGCTAGCCCGGGCCACTAGAAATTAGCTTTGGGCCGCAAAGTGTCATTAATGCTAAGCTTTACTTGCCCGAAATAGCAACCACAATTTAACAAAGTAGTTAATTTATCTCTTTGTTCAGGGCAGCCATATGCAGTTCCGGGCCACTAAAATATGACAAGCCTTGATTTGACTTGCCCAACTGGGACGCACAAAGAAAAAGGGTTAATTTCTGTCAAGTTCCCCCCTTTTTATGTTGAGTTGGTGCTTTCCAATTTTCTCTACTTTTGCCATTTGAGTTGTCAGTACTGTTTGAATTTTATGTACATTTATTAAGTTAAGGTAAAACATAAGCACTGGCCTCGTCGACCATTTAGAACAAACTGTTTTTTCCGTCTATGTTTGGGGTCATATACCAATAATTGAAAAATGTCTTAATTTTGCTTGCCCATACAGGCCAACAGAGAAAAATATATAATTTTGAGCCTTAAAGTATATTATTATAATCGTGTAACTTTCAAGGAGGAATTTCATGCCATCTATGATTTGGGATTTTGTTAACACCTTCTGTGGCATATCTTGGATAGATAATCAAATGTACAATTACATAGTCGCCCATTCGAAGCAGTTCAATTTATGTAATTTATGTGCCAAGTGAATGTAGAATTCATAGTTGTACAATGCCTTGGTTAACCATTGCCAGTAGCATCCATTATGAGCAATATTTGTGCCATTTAAATGTATGAAATGTTCCCACGTCCAATATCTGCTATCAGTTGCCATGTGCATATATTTTTACTAGAAGCATTTGTGTGATTTACTACACATGTTATTTAATTACATAAAAGTATGTGTGTGTGATTTATTAATTGCTTTTTTGTGATTTATATTTTATGATACGTATGTGTGATTTAGGAAGTACGCATACATGAAGTAGGTGTGTGATCTATCTACTAATTGCACACATTTTAATGAAAATCTTCTTGTGAGATTTATGAATTGCACATTTTATGAAAGAGATATATTTACACACTATTGCATGACGTCCAGCTGCCTGCCCAATAAACCTCTTCAGTCTTTGTGCGATAATAAGTGATTTATGCCGTGCGATATTACGTGATTTTGAACATTGTGAACAATATTGAATATTGAATATTGCTTATTTTATTTATGGTGAGAGACATCTAATAGATGAAATATATATATTCTACAGAATCACTGTAAACTGGCTGCGTCTTTTAGTATTCTCATTTCTGTGTGGAATTCCCTCCTGATGAACTACCATCTTATAGCCTAGGGCAGAAAGAGATACAATCAATTGTATGTTACAATTAAAGGGATAGTTGAGTTCTGGTAAGGAGAGTACAGTTTTAGTGAAACTGAATTTTAGTAAACAAAACCTGCATCATTACATTACAAACTAATAGTTATAACTAGAAAGGAACACAAAATTACAAATGACGTAGTAAAGATCATGTTATCATTCAAAAAGAGCCGTTAAAACGTAAGAGGGCGCTCTCTAAACACTCATCGGTTTCAACCATTTTGAATAAAATATTGTGCATGTGATGCTTTGTTGAAATAGTGATTAGACAAATATAACAAATTGTTATATTTATGGATATTTCAGCCGTTTCTGAACCGATTTTGATCAAACAAAGATGATTTTATTGTTTAAATATTATGCTCTTTCAAATTTTACACTTTTTTTTATTACCTCACAAACCAATTAAGTAGTCTAGCGCCCTCTCTACCAAAACTCAACTTTCCCTTTAATTGCAAGTCAGATCATGTGTTTTAAATGCGCATCTCTGATTAATAGCATCTCTTTCTGCAACAGGCCCCTTGTCACATATCACTGTTAATGGATGCCCGGCGGAGAGCCAAATTTTGTGCATGAAGCAATAGAGACGACTTTCATCACCGGATAATTTGATTTTCCAAATTTACTATCCGTCGGGCATCCGTTTACGATATCCAGTGATATGTGACGACACCTTGTACAGTACAGTCAAACCTGTCTGGCCACCTGTCTATAGTGACCACCAAAAGTGATCCCCTTAAGAGAAACAAGTGGTCACTTTTCTGGTCTCCCTTAAGGTGGTCACTATGCACAGGTTTGACTGTTCTAGTTTTTCCAACATATAAACCGCCGGGTGAGTGGCCCAAACTGCTTTAGTTGTCACTTTTTGTGACCCCCCCTCGACAACTACATGACATTCTACCATAAGGTAGAGAAAAATATACATCTCGTCAGTGGAAAAATATGCACACTAATGAGATATTTACAATTTTTAAAATGTTAATTATAAAGCACGCCCTCTGAAAAATAATCCAATCCCAGTGCATCTCTCATTAGAATGTAACGCTGTCCCATAAGCGAGAGCCAATCAGATTGCTTGTTTTATCGTTGTGCTAAAAGTGTATTTTAATGCGATGCGATGACAAGAACTTTATCTGGATTTTGTTGTATACATGGAATCTCAACTCACAGTAAATTAATTCGTTTAGATGAATTAATTGTAAAGAGATAAGGAATGAGTACCACTTAAAAAAAATTACCAAAAACACATTTGAAGTTGAAAAATAATTGTACGAAAAGAGACCGATACGCCGCTAGCACTTCGGCTAATGAAGATCAACAGGCTATTGCCGCCTGAGCACTGGTCAGCTACGAAAGGTGGCAGGGAAGCATAATGCAATCGCCATCAGCATGAATCTGGGAGGTAGTCCTTTCATCAGTTTACCACAAATGTAGAAAATAAAACAGAAAAAAGGCTTTCCTTCCATATTCATGCCGATGACGTTTGTGCTGTGCCTCCCTGGTGCCTCCTTTCGTAGCCGACCAGTGCCCCGGAGGCCCGGCGAGATGAGCATGTTGATGTTACGTAAATTGTATAATTTAGCGCAACGAAAAAACAAGCAATCTGATTGGCTCTTGCTTACGGGTTCGCGTTGCGTTCCGATGAAAGGTGCACTGGGATTGGATACATTTCCAGACAGTGTTGTAATTTTTGTCAAGTTTTTTCCACATTTTGAAAAAATGTGCATCTTTTGAGCTTGACGACATTGCGGAATGTTATATTATATTTATATAAAACATACATGTATGTAAAAATAAGCTAGATCTCGGAGGGGGGTCACAAAAGTAACACATTTTTACCCTCGCCCGGCGGTCTAATTCAACAAACATCCTTTCAAATCGTACTCGGTTTTAGTTGCCCCTTTTTCATTTCAAAGAAATCAGACTTAACACAATGTTTTTCATTTCATTTCTCAATAATTATTTTAATTAATGAACTATTCATCCATTTTTTTACTTGACAGTTTGGCAACTGTCATATTTTGCCCAATGACCATTTCATATAATGTGGATCACATGACATAAGAACTTAAATATATAAAAATCAATGATAAAACATGTACGAAAATGAAGTACAAGAACAATATCGGACGCTACAAAAGGGAATGAAAAGGTTCTTGATGAAATGGTATAATAGCTGTACAGCATGGATAATACTGTTGTTAAAATTAGGATCTAATTCAAATTTCTTGTATCTGTTCAGAAAGAGATACAATCGAGTGTAAAGTTGCAAATAATTGCATGTGACTAAATGTGCATATTTTCTGACTTGCAATTAATAGCAACTCTACAATCAATTGGATCTCTTTCTGCAATGGGGCCAGGGTCTTACTTGGCCTGAGATGACCTGGGCCCATATTCATAAAAAACCATGCTAACATAGTTCTAATCAAGTCTATTTTAGATGATAGGGCTAAGTATGCAACAAAGGAACGTGTAAGTTGCCAACGAAGGTTAACTTAGCAGGTTAAAATTGCTAGCAGAGATGACCATATTTGGTGACTAAGAACATTTTGTGTTGTTTAATTAGCCCTGATGTCCAAAATATACTTTGGGTTAAAACTAAGCTAATGGGGTTTTATTAATACGGGCCCTGCAGATTAACAATTACAGGTTTGAAAGGCAAGTCATGTCCAAAATTGATATCAGCAATACAGTATTGCATCAGTCAGTACATAATACAGTAGATAAGACCTAAGCCAAGGCTTATTAGTATCACGATTATTGATAAGCATGAGTGATCCATTAACTTGATATTTTTTCCAAAAAGTGATATATACCAGTATCATTGTAAGATTCTTGAGAATGATATGTGAGATTTTCATATGGTCGAAAGCATCTACCGACGCTTTAAAATTCAATCTTAAATATCTCCATAATTAGGGAGACATTTGACTAATCGGAACCCATTTCATTCTTCTGTCACCAAAAGTCAAACAACAAGGTACAGGAGAAGTGTGAAAGCTCCAAGTGATTTTGGTTGAATTATGGCAAAGTTAATGGATCACTTTAAAGGCTTATCGTGATAAATTTTATGTCAAGCTTATATTGTTTTTGACATGATCTGCCTTTCATGCCTGTCATTGCAGGTTAGTTTTTTATATTTATGTAAAGGCAAAATATTGTAGACATTTTCTGCCTCTCATATCTGCCATTGCTAACCCGCAGGCCCAGTTTGATCTGCGCTTATGTATGTTTGAGTATAATGTTAACATACACAGAGCTACCAACATTGAAATTCAACAATCAGGAAGATTTAGGGAAATTTCATCCGAAATCAGGGAGATATCTATCAAATGCATACAACCTAATGACAATAATCTTTCAATAAATCAGGGAGATTGGCTGATGGGATGAAATTCGATGCAGTAATCTTGGTCTATTTTCAGGGAGTCTCGTGCGAAATCAGGGAGACTTGGCAGCTCTGTATACATGTCCGACCATCATACAAACTAAGAATTGCTTCAAGAACGTACACAATCCACTCTGCTCACAACTAGCCAGTTAATTTCGAACTAGCTCATAAATAAAAAGTTATCCTTGGTATGTTACGCAATGGATGAGTGTCGTGTTTGATCGTATTTCAAATAACATTCTGCCATAGTCCAATATAAATGTTACAAATACAATGTAGATCCCTTTACAATTTGCCAACCAATGTTAACTGGTGGTTGAGGGAACATCAAAGAATGTTTCTCTCAGAGGGATTTGAATTGCTATTGAGGGAAGATTATAACACTTATTGTCTTCACTCCATGATGCTCCCAACTGACCCAACAACAAAGTTAACATCTGTTATATCCCTCATAAGATCGTTTTACCATTGTATTTGACAAATGATAGTTTTGGACAACACGCGCAATCCCCGCGCAATCATGTGACCGGGCTGTTAGCAAAAAATTAACACTAAAAGTTCGTTACGCGTTCGTCCCATAGATCATGTGTTTAAGCAAAATGCACACGCGATCAAATTTGTGCAGTACTCTATGGCGCACACGTTCTAGTCACGTGATTGACATTACTGGTAAAAACTAACACCCTGGGAAGAAGAACGCCAAGACAGCCAATAAGCACATCCGTGGGAGCGCTAGCACGCATTCATCGCGTATGTGCGCAACTGCCAGCGCGTTGGTGCGCACTCAGTTTTGCGTCTTTGTGATTGTGTGCGCAAAATAACAATGACTTTAAGCGTATTAGATGCGCCGTGGTTCTGGAGGCTCATACTGGCTTCATTAATGTCGATTGATTTTTATATCAAAATTTACAAGCGATTTTATGAAATATTCAGAGATTATCACTTATTTTGCTATAAGCTGAACACAATCACTGATATTGATGAGTGATATAAAACAACTAACGAATGTGCTTGATTGTGATAGGCAATCTATTACCTCGGTGGGCTCAAAATGACTATTACCCTCAGCTTCGCTTCGGGTAATAATCATTTTGAGCCCACCTCGGTAATAGATTTGACTATCACAAGAAGCCCATTCGTTAGTTGTATATTATGATATACAGGGATGCCAGTTTTCAGGCTATAGCCTGATTTCAGGCACTGACACCTTTCCATATCAGGCTTTATCAGGCTTCATATTGTACATAACATATGAGGCTCCAAGATGTCTGGGTCTCTTTTCAGGCTCATCTGGAGAAACCAACTGGTATCCCTGGATATATGACTTAGTTTGTATACAAAAGTAACACATCTTGACACTTTTAGCCTCTGAGCTCGATTAGAAATTGTGGCTTTTCGAAGTGATATGTTGACAAGTCATTGTGACGTCATAATAGAATCTCTCTTTGGAAGCAGACTTTAGGTTTAACTGAATGAGCCGGATGTTCCATACCCAACGATGCTTGCCTTTTATTCATGTCCATACTTAGGGAATGGCACCTGGGCCCCGTTTCATAAAACACTTCATAAAACTGTTGTAAGTGTCCAATTATTGTGACTACCATGGCAACAGCTGCAATGCTCCATGCTGATTGGCTGTTGACCTCAAAGTTACAATAATAAGACAACTGCAAAAGTTTTATGAAACAGGGCCCAGATGTAGATATAATAGTCTGTATACTTTTATATATAGCTACTATGCAATATTGTATGCTGAACCTTTCTTTTATGTTCAATTTCTAATAGCACATGGAGACATACATGTTATGCGTGTCATAAATGTGACATTATTATCATAATGTTTTTGTGTTTCCAACTCTACCTAGTCTTATGACAAGGCTTCGCATCTGAGCTTAAACATGGCAGGAACAACTGGCGAAGGAAACTAACACAGGAGCAAATGCAGCCACAAGGCCTTTCTGCATCTGTCTGGTCCTCCACTGAATTCCTTTTGTTAATTCTTGAATTCCTCTACGCTATAACTAGCGGTCAATCGGGAAGCATGTATGACACATACGTCATGCATATATATACGGTTCAACAGTGTGTTGTGTGGCTGGAAGTCAGTAGAGCGCTACCAGGCACAGCAAAGACACCGCTAAATAGTCGAATCTCGCTGTATCCTAAGATGAGACTATGAGCAGATCAGATGCAAAAAGGCCACACGGCTGCAGCTCCTCCTGTATGCTTGAAAATTCTTTCACCAGTCGTTTCTGACATTCAGGCGTGAGGCATTTCAAAAGGCTAAACTCTACCTGGCGTTGTGTAATTGTACGGTTTTTCGATTGACACGTCGACAAAGACGGGAGCACGGTGACATAATTTAGATATATATTGTGCATGCGTTCGGTCCACTCGCACGTTCTCTGCCAGAACCGTGAATGTGTTTATTGAGGTTTTGGCGTTCATCCAAAAACCCGTACTCGATTCTCACATATGACGTAATCACAGCATCAACGTGTGTGGAATTGTGTTAGATATGCTGAGAACCCACGTCGGCCCAAAACGAAAAAAAGGTCCAAAGATAGTGAACTGGAGTAGACGACTGTACCCAATTGGCATCGTCAGAGAACGGGAGCGGTGTCTACTGCATGGCTACATTGTGTCAGGCCAGTAGGAAGTATTGTCATTACATGACTAAAACATAACAGTTGTTTGGAAAGAGATTTTAGTAATGGTGGGTATGCATTCATACATGTATGTATTGCTTTGATTTGCTTTGATAAATCTAAATAAGATATATTTCACGTAAAAAAAACAAAAAATACATACAAGAAGAGAAACATAACATTCTTATTTGGCAGGTAAAAAAAAAACATAATGTTGTGTAGATTTCATTCATATTTTCAATTCATAGAATAATTATTATAATTATTAGATAATTGACATCATTTGGATACAATTTCAACATATTGTAAATACACATAATAATTATTCAATAATTCACGCCTCCCATCTCATAAAATTGAAACATCTCAATGGACTCCATACAATACGATACAATTTACTACATAAAAAATATCCTCTGGAAAATTCATTATACAATATATAACGAGATTAAATATCTATCTATGCCTCAATCTGGCTCTGAGTTCTTTTCGGTAGTAGACTGAGAAGGAACGTGTCTCTCCTCGCGTTCAGCACCGATAGGAATGTGACTATCCTCGCTTCTCGTTTGCTCCTGTACGCGGCAAGTCTTTGGTTGAAGGCATCTTCGTCGTCTACCGAGAGCTGCTGATGTTGCTGGTCTTTCTCGTCCCCCAACCGAGTGAGGACGCACCTTCGGTCGGACTCTAGCAAGGCTATCCTCCTGTTGTGGAGCATGGTCTCCCGCGCTCTCTAAACAAAAGTAAGTAGGAACAAACAAATTAAGAAATTAATGACAAAATGTGCAGCGTTTTTTGCACCGTAAGGAGTTGGGGTGAAGAAACAGTAGGGAGCAATTGATGGCAGAGGTGGTAAATGTTGAAAATTTGACAAAAGGTCCAATTTGCACAAATGTGATATCAAAATAAGCAGAAGAATGAGAGGAATACGCTTATCAAATCTATCTTTTACAACTTCTTTTTTTTTAATGACCGAAATCTTGAAGAATTCATCAGAAAATAGGACATGCTTATCAGAAAAATTAAAATAGGATACCACTCATGGAAGACAGATACCATACGGAAAACCATTTTGGCTCAGCACTAATAATCTTAAACATTCTTAACCCATTCACTCCAAAATTCTGAAATCCCCATAGACCTTGCACGTAACCGATCAGGTTTCCATAGGCAAAGGGTTTAAGGGGACCACCATGCGAGGAACAACACAGGCTTATTTGTTTTAGTGACCTTATTTGATATTAAATAGATGTCCAACATCTTGCAAAGGGTTGTGTAATTCATAAACGATGCAACTTAATCACCCAAACTTACAAAACTTATCAGGGCCTTATGTTCCGTAAGTGCCAAACAATTGCGAGTGCGTCAATTCTATATATATGTGTATACGTTTGGAGACAATTATAAACACTTTCTGGAAACCTTTTTTTCTGAACGTATTGTTGGAATAGACTACTAAAACTGTTATTTTCCATTTATAAGAAAATTATTTTTGGATGTTGGTTCCCATTAAGCAAGAGTGCACATTTACCTGTACTGCTGGGATTTTAGTCTGGAAGTGAAGGACGGCTGCAAACAGGTGCCATATAGAGAACTCAGGCCACAGCACCTCGCAAAACGATAGTATTGAGAAACCACTCTGCCATAGCAAGAAGTCGCTAAGTCTGACCTCCCCCGACGTCCTGACCAACAGGTCTGGGTCTTTGGAATGATGTGTGTATAGACACCGCTCTAGTAACTCCTCTGATACATCACTGGATAAGACAAAATGGTACAAAATGGATAGATTTAGGTGAAACGGGTTGATTTGTAAATACTGCAATGGCGGGTGAACTGAGTCTGGCAGGCTTGGTCTGGGTCTTTGGAATGATGTGTGTACAGACACCGCTCTAGTAACTCCTCTGATAAGTCACTGAAAGAGACAAAATCACACAAATCGGTAAATAAATGGATAAACCCTAATACTAGAGTACTGATAAACCAATCACTCAGTCTGACTTCCCCTGATGTCCTGACCAGCAGGTCTGGGTCTTTGGAATGATGTGTGTACAGACACCGCTCTAGTAACTCCTCCGATACATCACTGGATAAAACAAAGTGGTACAAAACGGAGATAACTTAAAAAGAAGATAGAAATAGGTGAAACGGGTTGATTTGTAAATACTGCAATGGCGGATGAACCGAGTCTGCCGGGCTGGATTTGGGTCTTTGGAATGATGTGTTTACAGACACCGCTCTAGTAACTCCTCCAATACATCACTGGATTATACCAAATGGTACAAAACAGAGAGTACTTAGAGGTAGAAATAGGTGAAACAGGTTGATTTACGTAAATACTGCAATGGCGGGTAAACTGAGTCTGCCAGGCTGGCTGAGTCTGCCAGGCTGAGTCTGCCAGGCTGGGTCTGGGTGCTTAGAATGATGTATGTACAGACACCGCTCTAGTAACTCCTCTAATAAGTCACTGAAAGAGACAAAATCACACAAATCAGTAAATAAATGGATAAACCCTAATCCTAGAGTACTGATAAACCAATCACTCAATCTGACCTCCCCGGACGTCCTGACCAGCATGTCTGGGTCCTTGGAAAGATGTGTGTACAGACACCGCTCTAGTAACTCCTCCGATACATCACTGGATAAGACAAAATGGTGAGCACTTAGAGGATAGAATTAGGTGAAACAGGTTGATGTGTAAATACCGCAATGGGGGGGGGGGGGAACTGGGCTACACCTACATTTCAGCGTAACGCTAACACGCACTAAAGCCCTCTGCAGACAGAGCCAACTCGACCCGATGCGACTGGTTTTCATTCGGATCGGCTGTTTTCAGTGCCTTGCGACACACATTTTGCCGGTCGAGAGACAGTTGAATTGAATTGAATTGAATTGAATTGAATTTTATTAACCACTTTCATAAAAACATGCAAATACAATATAAACACAAGTACAATTTACATAGATCATTACAATAATAAGTACAAAGTAAGTTTGAGAACAAACAAACAATGGAAGAAAGAAAAAAAAACAAGAAGAAGAGAAGAGAGAGGAAAGAAAAGAATTATGAAGTGGAAGGATCATCAGGAAAGTTGCAGAGAACTTATGAATAGATGCCCCTAGAGCATTGAAATAGAAAGAGGGTAAGGGGATACCTACAAAGGATAACGGAAGGGAGGGCTGTTGCATTTAAATTTGTTGCATTAAATACATTTTCAATTTTCTTTTAAAAGTGCTTAATGTTGCACACTGTTTAATGTCATTGGCAAGTTTGTTCCACAATAATGGTCCTTTATATAAAAATATAGAATTTGAAACAGTTGGATGCCAGTCGGATGCCAGTCGGGGCCGATTCAACACGATGAATCGGCTCCGACTGACCGGGCCAGACTCTAGCCTGATTGAAACCAGTCGGATCGGGTCGAGTCGGCTGTCTGCAGAGGGCTTAACACAACTGCAAGACGACTGTATACACTAGTTATACTTTGACTTTCTTTATGTTTGGATACCATCCTGTTATTACTCTCCATTTTCTGATTTTGTAAATTATTAATCTTTTGTTAATGTTTGGGATAATCTTCTGATTGTCTTTGACAAACAAGATTATTTCTCCTTACCTTGGTAATAGTAGTCCATCTTCAACACCTTGAGCCATTACTCGGACAGCATTGGACATCTCTTGTCTTGAGGTGTATGCTAGACAGACATTCAAAGTTGCTCTGAAAAGATAAACAGTGTATTTATATAAATTTAGAGTTTGAGATGAATGGTATATCGGTAAGTAGAGTTTTAAGTGCACAGCATCTCGGGCAAATGACGTTCAATCATGATATGTAACTTTAAAGGGTACCACCACCCACAAATAATATTCTTATAATTCTTATAAATGAAAGGTAACACCTTTAGTAGTCCATTCAATCAACAAGTTCAGAAAAATATGTTTCCAGAAAGAAAAAAAAAAAATTGGAAAATGCATCACCATTCTATGTATGAAGACTACCTTTGTGCAGAGCGAACGAATAGTCCGGGATTCTATTGTCTCCAACCGTACGCGTGATTGAATAGAATTGGCGCACTCGCAAATGTTTGGGGCGTACAGAACCATGAAATAATAATGGTTCCGTAAGTGGTGGTAATTAATTGCATTGTTTATGAATTATACAACCCTTTGCAAAATGTTGGGTATCTTTTTGATATCATGGTACCAAAACATATAACTATGTGTTGTTCTTTGCCTGGTGGTCCCCTTTAAAAAGTATTGTGTATCATTGTAGCCTTGTTGATAGACCCTCTAATGACAAGCCATCTTCTCATCTCTATGCCATTTCTTTCACTGCACTGGACATCTATTGTCTTGAGGTGTATGCTAGACCGACATTTAAAGTTGCTCTGGGGAAAAAAGGATGGTAAATCCCTCTCCCCCACCTCATTTTCGTGAACAGGAGAACGTTGGAAAGTGTGAGTTCATAATTATCGATAATTTTGTTCATTTATCCATCAAATATTTGATGGATAAAATATTGTATAATAACAATATAACATGATCTGTTATCTGTTATAGACCTAGTTCCACATGTATACTCTACATATTGATAATTTTTTTCTTTTATCCATCAAATATTTTATTCTATATATTACAATATGTGTATATCATAGACCCAATCCCAGCTGTTTTCAATGGACTAAAGACAATTGCTGAACCTTGACCAATAGCATAGATCAAAAAGCTATAGATGAATAGATAATTTCAAGTAAACTTGGCAACCTGCTAGAAGTTTCTTCACATCGTATCAAAACAATCACCGGGTGACACAATTAATTCATAATTGATAGAATATCAAACATAGTTATAACACATTCAGTAGGCGGTAAGATCTCTTAACAAAATAACACCCACATGAATTTTGCATCACTTATACTTATTTAACTGCATTTAAAGATAATCTTTAGTTTTTGAAGATAACTGAGTCCCATCAAATCCAATGAATTAGAAGTTGAAATTATTAAAATGATGCATAAAAACATCTCCAAAACAAATTTGAACGAAAAAGCTTCAATGCTGAGTAAACCCAGCAATTTGGAAGCATTATAATCAAGCCAACGTACAATCAAACCTGTGTATAGTGACCACCCAAGGGATATAAAAAGTCAAAAGTGGTAACTTCTATAGGAAGGCTGGCTGCTATAGACAGGTGGCCAATTAGACAGGTTTGACTGCACACATGAATTAAAAAAACTTTTTAAATCAAAATAATTGCAGGAAATTAATTTTCATTAATTACCTAAACTCAATATTATCTTTAACTACCATCCAACCACTTATCTATCCAGTAGTACCTGTATCAATGAGTCCAAAGGTCCAAAGATCACATGCCCACATTTCGTCAGCCATACAAGTCAACAGATTTGTTTTTCTTTGCCATATCTCTCAAGGTCACCTTCACCTTTACATTGCATTGTAGTAGTTTGCAGAATAATGCACCTATTACAGTCTTAATTTGATTTTAATAGTATTGTAAAATTTGTCATAGAGGAGAAGAACAAAAATATGCCACTTAATTATTCCCTTAAATACTTAGTCTACACAAAAAATTATAAGTGCTATATTTGAGTGTCAGTGCCCAATGCTAGAAATTTTTCCCCTTGTGGCAACTGTCCTGCAACCTTAATCCAGTAGCCTAAAACAAAGAAAACATTACAAGTTATGTTACTTTTGGTTGCCCATTCAGGCAAGAAAAATTTCCCATAAATTAAGATTTGGGTGGCCCAAAGCTAATTTTGAGTGGCCCTTGGCCAGTACATATTTCCAGCATCGCAGTACCCAATATATTTCAATCTAATGCCTCGGTCACACCTTTGCGTATGTTGCTGCGTATTGCTGCGCTAGGCGGGGTATATCAATACGCAGCCTTACCCAGCAATACGCAGCGATATTGAAGTTAGCAGTCACACTATTGCGTATGTAGCTCGTATGCCGCTCGTATAGAGACTGCGTACGGTTGCCTATGGTTGCCTATGGTCCCGCTTTAGCTCGCTGTTGCTCGAAGCAGTGCGATTCAATACGCAGTGTGCTCGCCACATTGCGTATGGAACTCGTTCTTTGCTCGCTTGCCGCTCGCTAGCCGCTCGCACCAGTTGGTATCGTTGCGTCTCACTGCGTATTCGCTCGCTTTAGCTCGACTGCCGTTTGTACTGTTGCGTGCCAACTCGCTCTGAAGCGTACCAGCTCGCTCGGGCTGCGGCGGTAGATAAAAACTGGTCATTTTGCGGCCCGTCTTTTTTTGCAAATCGTCCTGCTAGGCAGCCAATCGTAGTGCTAGCGAGCTAAAGCGAGCGGGAACCAGCAAGAGCGAGCTAAATCGAATGGCGCACGAGCTAGACTAGCAGCATAGCGAGTGGCACACGAGCGAGACTCGCAGCAAAGCGAGTGGCCATCGCAGTGATTCATGTTGCTAGGAGCGGTGTGCGAGCAACAGCGCAGCAATACGCGCTATCATGTGAACGACAACGAGCTACAGCGAGGTAAATCGTATGGGAAACGCAGCTATACGCAGTGACACGCGCTCTAAAAAAATGAGGTGCGAATGATTGCGTATACCTGGATAGGTCACTCGCTGTCGCTCGCTATTGCTCGCATTCACTGGTTGTCACTCGCTCCTGCTCGTATGCAATTTGACCTTGCGTTTGCTTGCGAGAGTTTAGAAAATTTTAAAACTAGCGAGCGACATACGCAGGCCCCTGCGCTAGTCTGCGTATTGAGTATGTAGTGAGCTCGCATCATTGCGCTTTATTGGGTGTGTCTGCGTATGTCTGCGTTCGAGCAATACGCAAGCCCAATACGCAAAGGTATGACCGAGGCATAAGTACCGCACAATATTCTTATGAAAGTCACAGCTATTAGTATTATTTATTCATTTTAATGTTTCCCACCTTGTATTGTGTCTTGAGATGTACATGGCCTCCGCAACTGCTTCTTGTACATCCCTAGGTAGAAGTCTCAAGTCCCCTATCGCTCGTATACACACTCCATGCTTCATCAACTCATCTCTGCAAGAAAAAAAAGGAAGAAAAGACTTCTGAGACACAATATAATAAACAATAATCTTATGAATTGTAAGGTTCATACATCATACACAAATATATATTGTGGTAATCAACTACAGACTTGTGTGTATGTTAACCTAGTGAAAAACGTTTATCTTTTTGTCAGATTGTATCACCAACTGACCACTGATTTTGACTACAACCGAAAAAGCATTTCAGAACTCGTTTCAGTTCAATCATAAATATGTCCATAATCCGTTACCATTTAGCCAACCAAAAGGTACAAGAGAAATGTGAAAGCTCCAAGTGATTTTGGTTGAATTTGACAAAGATAGTAGATTGATCACTCTAACTATAGACGCAGAATCAAATTAAGTGGCTGGGGTCAGCTAACATTTACCCTTCATTGAGACATTTAACCCCAATTCCTGCTCTTGAGACTTGACTCAATGAAAATAAGCAGGTACCCCATAGTGATGGTCAGTAGCCCTTTCCCGGGGCAAGTAAAAATTGGCGTCGGGGAAGTAAAATTTCATAAATTGTCTTATTTGCTTGCCCAATCAGGCAACTAAATAATTGTTTGACTACGAAAGAACAATGTAATGTAATGTAATATGTGTAAAAACAGGATTACAATAATGCACAGACATCTTACTGGTCGCACTGTGAATATTAGGTTTAAAGGGATGCCTGTAAAGTGTCTAACTCCACGAAAATTACTTGGAGCTTCCTCGTTTCTCTTCTACCGTGTTGTTTAGCTTATGGTAAGAGAAGGATAAAATAGGGTTAGATTGTTTTTAAATGCTCCTTTAGTATGACGATATCTATCATTCAGCTCAAGAGCATTAATGAACAGTCATAAACCTCATACAGTAATTCGTTGTAAAAGCCGACGCATATTTTTCGCTTTTTTAACCAGGAAAGCAGTGTTCTTTTTCAATGAAACTTTCACACATCATTCAGATATCTTACAATGATTTTGGTACAGGATTGAAGTCTCAAATGTCATTTTGGGCAATATCTGACACTTTACAGGTGCACCTTTAAAGAATTTATTGATCATTATTATTAATTTATTAGTGTAATTGCAACAACAAAGATAGTCCGCTTTCAAACATAACTACATATTATATGCATGCTACACAATCATGAAACGGTGTATAACTGGACTATCATAGTACTGGTTTCTGGATGATCGTGTACTGGTTCCTGTATAACAAACACGTACATGTATGTCTATAATCAGCTCTATTTTACACAGGAAAGTTTGTTGACCTTTGATTGAAGTGTGCAAACTGGGCCACGTGACAAAAACTTCCAACTCGCACAAAACACTTAAACCTACAATATGATCAAATCAATGGATTCTTCTTTCAGATAGTGACCACCTAAGGGAAACAATAATAGTGGCCACTGTAGACATGTGACCTCTATGGACAGGTTCCATAACATTGCTTTCTCAGCAGGGGATCACTTTTGGTGGTCACTGTAGGCAGGTTAGCTGCTTTCTAGACAGGTTAAGAAATTCCTTCTTGGCAGAAATGAAATATTTTTGACAAACTTACTTTTCTTCCAGTAACCTGAGGAATTTCTTCTTGGCTAGTTCCATCAATCCATCGACCTCCTCTTGTGATCTCTTGAAGTTTTCAATGCTGAATGCATAGACAGTCACCTCTGTAATACCGAGGTCCAAGCACCACTGTAACGTCTGTCATCAAACAAAAATACAACATACTGATGATATTTAATATCTGAATTTGGAGAATTTTCTATTATCACAAGTTTCACAATTTTTGAAAAGTTGGCATCACATATTCCACATATATGTATGCAATTGTGAAAACTCTCCTTCTTTTTATCTTCTTTTTATAGAGAGCCACATGTCATACCAAGGTCAAAGCATTACTACGTTTTCTGTCACAGATTGATAATTGATAATACAGATTTGGAGAAGAACATTCTAAATTGTTGCAAACTTGGCATCATTTGTACAAGGCAGGTTTGGCTTCTTTTGACATGTATCTCCAGTCTTTCCAGTGTGCGTGAACAGTTCCCAAAATTATTGATTTAATAAAATGGTCAAACAGACCCATTTAGAAATGAATTGTAGAGAGCAAAGTCATAATTAGTAAATAGATCATGTTACAAGTTAGACAACACTTAGAAAATTTGAGCACAAACACTGTTACAAATTTGATTCATACTCAGAGCTCTGTATACTTAGTATCTGGCCTAAAAACATTATTGGCCAATGTATACAAGTACATTATACTCTGTAAATTAGTCATTCAGGAAACACAGTTTGAGCTTGGTTTACAGTTACAATTTCTACATTTTGGGGAGTACCGTTGGTCACCATCTGTGCAAGTCACACTGGATTTAAATTGAAAAACCTTGGACTTCTGAGTTATAAAATAAAATCAGCATAATTAAACGCCTTGGTGAGCGCACTTTTACCAGAGTGAGCTTCAGGCTACCTTGTTTTTTTTTTTTTTTACTTTTTTTTTTTTTTTGGTACTATCTGAAGAAATTGTTGGGTTTTAATTCCATGTGAGAGCAGAGCTGAGCTTGTTCTTAGTGGTATTCCGGGTGCCAGTGGGCACCAGAAATTTCATGTGGCCACCACACATACAAACATTACAACAGTACTATGCGCTCTGCATTGAGTTGATAATGCACAAGTCTGGGTAGAAGAACGACCGACACCCATGCATTAAGTATACACTGTTTGCCACGATGATATTGCATGTCAGGCTTGTAAATGGACATACCATCGTATTCGTATGACCATTTACAAAGTAGATGTGGTGGCCACTAGAAACTCTTCTATTGGCTACCAACAAATTACGATCTACATTTTGTACAACACACTAGTCTATGGTGGTAGTCTTTCTCACGTGTCATTTTGGCCACCTGAAACTTTTTGAGTGTTGTTGTTTTGTTTAATTCCATGCGAAAGTACCTAAGTTGCTTTCTGAAGAAAACAAAGAATTCACTGTGCAACAAGCGTATTACACTGCCCCACATATACATATCTGTGTGGATGATTGAGACTTTACTATTTAACAATTTTCTGCTGTAACAGATTGGCTGTGCATCAGGAATTGTATATTCTTATCCACAATTTGGTGCAAATATTGATTTCTAGGCTCTTTTTTCTTTGTGAAGTTCTGTTTCCATGTTCCTTTACTTTTTATTATGAACAAATTGCTTTAGCAATGTGCTGGTATGTATTTCTAATTCTACATAATGATTTTTAGTGGACATGATACAGATTGGAACATAAATGGAGATAGCTGTAATTACTAAATTGGTTCTAGCTTTTGTTTCTGAATGCATACTGGCAATATTTCTTCTTTGATGCGAACAAAAAAACAGTTAGCTCTAGACACAAGCTTTAAAATGGTTTTCATCAGTAATGGTCATCCTTTTCAATACAGCACTAGTAAGTAGTAATTGGTACAGTACTCTCTGCTTTTAAATGGGGTTGTGTTTTGCAAGGGATATTTAACCCATTTAACAGGTGTACTCCTTTAAGTGGTGGAAATTTCCTGAAGAAACATAAGAAATGTTTTGTTAAATCCTACCCGTTTAACAAGGAGCACCCCTTTAAAAGTTACCCCATTAAGCGGAGACTACTGTAGTACATAAAGTAAACATCATAAAATAGATCAGACATCCGTGATCCTTAGTCTCATTTGTTACTAAAAAGAAAAATCCAAAGCTCCAGTCTCACCTCGGCAAGCTTTTCAAATCCCTGTGAATGCCCCTCTATGGTGTGCACCGATCTCTTCTTGGCGAAGCGGCGATTGCCGTCCATGATGAAGGCGACGTGATTGGGGATGGGACCGCGTTTTAACACTCGCAGACAGACGGACTGCAGCCACGTCTTGCGTGCCTGGTATTGCTTCTCTGGGAACCACTCCGAGGTGGCAGCCGATGCCTCTGCCCTGTTTGCGGGGAATTGATTTAAATTTAATACATCTTTAAAAAATAAACGTTGGTGGTCGAGTCTCATTTAGACTCCCAGTAGTCTACTTCTCCCAGCCATCATTCTGAATGACAACTAAAATGCAACTTTACAAATTACACTAAGGTCTACACAATACGACAGTGGTCATTATATGGAAATACATTTAATTTTCAACGCAACAAAAATATACTCTCTCACTCAGTCTCAACATTTCATCATTATTTGAGGATTTAAGTTTGAAATTCACTTTTACAAATTTTAGATACATTTTAGTGGTAAAACATTTCGTAAAACCTACTTAATTTTTTGAAATTCAATCAATGACAATCATGTCCATGTCAATGTTTCTAATTTCTATTTGAAATTGAATAGGTTCTCTCTCTAATTCTATTTCATTTTATTTTTTATTTTATAAAATTTTCAAGGTCAAGGACGAATTAAGTAAGATTTTCTAATTTAACAATGTTTTCATGAAGTATATTTTTAAACTTACCAGTGTTCATCATGCTTGTTGATTTGGTGGTCCATATTTATGTCCTGTTTTTTTGATATTGTAATGTAAAGTCTCTTTAAAATGCAGCAGTTCCCCCAGACGACCCCTCACGCTACCGGTTAGCTCACGGGAAACCTGCGGCCGCAAGCTCTGCTAAAATTCGGTGAGGGAGCGAAAGACGTTCCCAGAATCATCTGATGCAATGTGGACCGCCAGCTGCCACGCCACGCAAGCAACATGCTTCGCTGATTCAAAGCAAGTCAAATTTGAGTCCGCACAAATTGTACACACATACCGTACAATGCATATTGGGTACCGTACCAGTTTCACAGTACTATTACGGTATGCAAAATACGGTACACGTAATAATACACGCCACAGGCACCGCACAAGTACACCCGCCGCTTTTGTAAAACCACTGTTACCCAGGGCCCAGCTGAGCGCGAGCCAGCCAGCCCGGCGTCCGAAGATGTCAGCACTCGATGAAAGGAGGGAGCAGCAGCGAGAAACCTTACAGCGGAGATTATGCATGCAGACAATTTGAGTCAGAGGTCAGGGCTTGCATGAGCATGCAGCGGTGCGTGCATATTTCGCGATCACTTCTCAGTAGTGCGGATGAATCGCTGGTTATAAATAACATCCTGAGACTGAAGATTTTACATGCTTTTCGAGTAAAAATTGTGCTTTTAGATAGAAATGATCATCAAATGTTGTACTTATTAAATGTCATTAATTTTTATACTTCAGAAAAATAACAGTAACCACATTATTGAAGGACTATTTTATATTTGCGAATGTTTACGCGTGCGTAGGGTACAGGAACAAGGCCGTAATTCTCGATCGAGGTGTTTTGTCTGCCGCGACAGTGCAATAACACTTGTCTCTTTAGGTCAAATTTGGATAATCTTGGAGTAGATTTTTACCCTGTTCGTCTATTAAGTGATCATGTTTAGATATGGCTGAAGGAAAATCAGTCAAATTTACAACCAGTACTACTGAATCAGGTAGGATTTTGAGACGTTTTGTCCGTGTGTTGTCGTCGTGAACCGCCATTTCGCTGCAGTGATATTTTACAGCAATTTTTTTTAAAAACATCATCTTTCTGTTTCTTTTCTTTCCAGAATTGTACTTCTTAATCGCGAAATTCCTGGAAAGTGGACCATGCAAGGAGTCATCAGATGTAAGTATTATTTCATAGACATTAGTTTCCCGGTTATTTAACCCAGAATATCGAAGTAATCCGCGTTTTCTTTTGTCGTTTCAGGTGCTCAGACGGGAGCTCGAGCAACACGGGGTGAGTGCATTCTGTGTGTTATTGGTTTCTCGATTCTTTGTTGCTATTTTCTTTCGTAAAATTCAACTTTTCTGTAAAATATGAAAATGACAGCAATATTTGAATAGACAGTTAGTTAGAAATATATTTGTTTTACACTTTGTATTATTTATGTATGTGTAATTTTTTGTATTCTTCGTTTTCTCAGTTATTTTCGACCCGTTTTGATTGGAAAGGCAACGAGCATCAACAGAGCTTCAAAAACTTGGTGAGAGATGTAAAAAACTTTTTTCATTGGGCTCAAATTTTGAATTTCCCTCTAAAATAACAATGTTGGTAAAAAATAATTTTTTGTTGATATTTGGTTGTCATATGCTGATACCAATCATGTGGCAAGGTTTAATTGTCCCAAAAACGAATTTTCTGCAAGAAAAACGGGAAAAATACACCAAAAAATACTCTCTCTCTGCTCCCCCTGAAATATAGCCAGAGCAACTCATTTGCATAATGGCTCATGTCTCATGCACCCCCCCCCCCCTAGTGACATCATCGCCCATGTGACTAGATTGTCCAATCACGTATGAGGTGTGTGGAAATGTCTGACATCATCACAAGCCAGTGTTATGCATGCTTTGATTGGATGATGGTTCATGTTTATTCATTACCCATTCACTGAATATACATGAGTCAAGCTGGATGTAGTTCTGGCTGCATTGCATTGAAGTGTATGCATACAGTGTGTGTGTGTGTGTGTACTAGTACACCACTGATCACTATATTTCCACATGTGTACACTAAACATGGTGGGGGGGGGGGTGCCTTTGTCCTTGTAATTTTGTATGTAATATTCTATATGACAAGGAAACAGTTTTTTGTTTTGTTTTCATTCTTGTACTTTTTAACACAACAATAATTTGACGTGAGCTTTTTACAGTCTTGGCTTGGTATTGTCTTGATATATTTGATGATTTCTTTATGACTTTTATGTATTTTGTAATTTAATTTTTTTATTTTTTTAAAATAAACATGATAAACAGGATCTATTTATAATTTTGACTTCATATTATTCCTATTTTATAATTTTGTTGGGCATATCATGTCATTACTCATTAGTATATTTGTTGGGTTTAACCCTAACCAGGCCGGGTTATTTTTGCTATGCTATGGCCGGGAGCTCCCAATTATTTTTTAACTATCCGAAATGAAACGTACTACAAAATATAGATGTCTAACATATGTTACCATTTGGAATGGTAAATTATACAAACAAATGTTTATAATTTTAATGATTTGAATTACGATAATGTTGATAAATTGAATAGGCTTTACTTTTATTGTAATCACAATGTAAATATGATAATTTGTATAAATTATATACCACCATTTTTTGTTCCCAGAGGAATTAACCCTTTGCCTCAAAAGTCAAATGAAGTATCATTGATCAGAAAGCAAACAAATCTTGACAACTAATTTATATAATGAAATTATCAAAAATGTTTTAAATAATAGGTGAAATAAAGTTTGAATTCAAATTTATTTTCTTAATTATTTATCAATATGTTAATTTTAGGGGCTACTTTTCCAAATACCTATGGTAATTTTATAGGGCTACCTACTGATTTCAGGGGGCTACTAAAAAAATTAGGGGGCAAAATCTCCCTCACCCCCCCATATATTTCCTACCCTGATATATATTTAGTATTATATTCTTATATTTATTAGTATATTAGCTTATCATGCATTTTGTTTTTGTGTGCATTAAATACATATTATAGCAATTGCCCTATTGCCCGTGGCAAGTAAATGATTGGTCAACTTGCCCCGTGTTCACACACAACATTTTCAGCCCTTAATCATGACTAAAGAATCAGCAGCTGACTATAGAATCAGCTTCTCATTAAAAATTCCTATGGCAAGCCCTTTGTGTAAAAACTAGATAAACTATGTTTTTCTCAGATACACTCAGTTTTTCTCAGATAAACTCAGTTAATCTCCAGATAAACAGTTTATCAGAAAACTCAGTTTATCAGTTGATAAACTGAGTTCATCAGTTGATAAACTGAGTTTGTCTGATAATGTGTTTATATGGCAAGCCCTTTGCGTAACAACTAGATAAACCCTGTTTTTCTCAGATAAACTCAGTTTATCACCAGATAGACAGAGTCTATCAACTGATAAACTGAGTTTTTCTGATAAACTGTGTTTATCTGGAGATAAACTGAGTTTATCTGAGAAAAACTGAGTTTATCTGAGAAAACAGAGTGTATCTAGTTTTTACACGAAGGGCTTGCCATTAGTCATGATTAAAGGGATGAAAATTTGTTGTTTGTGAACACGCTGTATGACAAAATAATGTAATTCCTTAGGTTAAAATCTCATCAAGAAGTAAGTGGGCAAGTAATCTTTCTGTTTGGGCAAGTCAAATTTGAAAAGTTATAATTTTACTGCCCGAACGGGCCAGTAAGGAAAAAGGTTAGTGTGGTTATAGTATGGCATTTCAATCTTTCTGCTGAAACTGTAGATGCAAGAGTAGCTTGGTATTGAATTGAATATTTTGACACTATAACAAGCCTCCTTTATACTAACTTGTTTTTCTACTGGACTGTTGGGGCAAGTAAAATCTGAATTTTTCAAATTATTCTTGCCAGAACAGACGATTCACTTGCCCACTTCTAAATGAGATCTACATGTAAGGAATTACATTTTTATCCTGCAGTTGACCATCAATTTAGTTGCCCAATAGACCGCTTCTGTAATGTATGCATATAATATGCGCATGACGTCAGCCTTCCCGTCGTCAAGCTTAACAATGGTAACTAGGTCCGGCAAGCATATTATTTGCATACATTTGGGCAAATAAACTAGACAATTTCTGAAATTGTACTTGCCCGACATACATTTTTACTTGCCCCGGGCAAGTGCTAGTGTCGAGCCCTGACTATAACCATGCACATTACATGTAAGAACATCTATATCAGTTACATAATGTTGAACACCTAACTTACATTCATTTAAATGTTGCATGTTTGTTTTTTATTGAAATAAAGAATGACCACAATGCCCACATTGGTGGAAACCATCTACTACGAGTCGTGGGCAGGATCGGTCACCTACTGGACAGAGAGGTCAAACCTCGCGTCCCTGGTGTCCGGTCATTGCTAGGGGGCGCCAGACAATCGCACATTCGCACATCCGCAGGTATACAGCATTTTGTATTTAATATACTGTTGGCTAATTAACTAGTCAAGTTTTATTTGCAAATAGACTTTGTAAATTGACTCGCTGAAATTTTCCCGAAGTAAAAATTTACCACAATTATAGAATATTATGAATTGTAATGATTAAATAATTTGTATAATAAGTTTAAATTGCAGGATGTGATAATTGATAAATTATTGATTTTTGCAATGATTGAAATAATAATTTACAGTATTTAATGTAATTTGTTATATTATGTTGAGTAACATCTTCTAGGGATCCAATAAACAAAAATGTAGGCATTCTTTTCTGCTACATTTTATGAACCTGTATGAAAATTGCTCTCGTAATGAAATGTCAAGCATCACCATTTTCATTAGGCTTTATCAATTGGAATATCAAAACAAATTCTCTTTTTCTTTCTTGTTCAATTCTTTTCTTTTTCTTTTCCGTTTAGATGTGAAACCTCCATTATGGTCACCATCAGTACACGTTGCCCTACGACACAACAGACCAATTGCCCCTCCAAACAAACTTGCCCAAGTGCCAAACGCCTGTAAGTATGACATTACATAATCTGTAGTTCTATTAACCTGGGCCCATATATCATAAAACCCTGCTAGCTTAGTTCCAAGCTAAGTGTATTTCAAATGATACAGTTTAGTGAGCAACAAAGTAATACCGTATTTGCTGGTGTATTAACCGCACCTTTTTTCAACAAAAAAAAAGGGGGGTGCGGTTAATACACGACCGTATTAACCGCATTTTTAAACAATTTTTTTTTTAGGGGTGCGGTTAATACACCGGAGCGGTTAATACACCGACAAATACGGTAAACAGTTTTCCTAGTCCCCAAAGGTTAGCTGGGTAAGCTTTACGGACCCACTAAGTTAACCCTAGTTGGCAACTAAAATATGTGACCGAACAGCCCAAAATGAGATACTCCTCGACATTCTTCATGTTTGAGTTATGTATACCATCTTGTTCTCCATGTCTTAAGCTTTAATTTGATGTTTAAATCATAATTTTTGGTAGCTTGAGCACCGAGATACAACTATTTTAATGTGGAATAGATAAACGGCAGTGGAAAAAAAATACGGAGAAAATCGCTTTTAAAGAATACGGTACGGTTTGCTCCGGAACTCATGTTGTCCGCATCTAAATAGCGCGAATGTCAGCAAAATTCACAAAGTCCAAGTCCATGGAAACGGTTAACCAATCACAGTGTAGTTAGCATAATAGACCCGTCTCCGATCGATATCCGCTTTTCGTGAAAACGCGGCTATTGATATCACCCCGCCCTGCGGCCGCGCGAGAAGACGGGGCGGACTTTGATGATTATAGATCAGGGAGCGGCCGCTCGAGAGTTTTTCAGTCCGTCAGGCCATCCGACAAAGTAACATACTCTGAATTTAAAAAAATAGCTTTCACATCGCGGCACAAACTTTTGAGACTTACAAGTCTTTTCATAGAGATAGTAAACGAGCAGGATGCAAGATAATGTCCATTCCGGCGTGGATTTTGAACGCTAATCGCAGTCGAATAGGCGCGGCGCGTTACTACACAATGGACGGATTATAATAGTATAGGCGCGGTGTTCAATGCAGGGCCTGGGCGCGGCGTACGTAGCGGGTATTCAGCGGGGGATCGATGCGATCTGTCATTGCCGCCTATAAGCCTTACCCCTCCTCTATTATTTGGATTAAGGGTTAAGGGTTGTGCCTGTGCTCATCGATTTACTAGTATTATTACCATACACACATCCACACAATGCATCACACCATTACACACCGATGTTCTATAGAAATCGGTGCCACACACGTACACCGAACCGTACATAGTCGCATGCGTTCTACATGTATAATAAACTATAGAAAGCCTGCAATAACGATAAGCCAATGAACGGCGAGCGGTTACTAGGGGGCGGAGCTTCGACGTCTTTCCGTTTAGCTCTTCGCATCGCTCACTCGCGAAGCAAAAGCAAAACGAAAAAAGTGGATAAACATGACTCCAGAAAAATGATAAAATTTCATATTTAGGTTTACTATTTTGGTCTGAAATTTTCACACATGATGGATTAAACTATGGAGAATCTTATAAGACAAAAAAAAAAAAACTCGATTTTTTTCATTTCATTACTTAATAGTCAATTTTCTCGGTTCGAGCAATTCCGACTTGTATCTCTTTTTGAGCTAGCCAAACACATATTGTGTTTACTTTAATTCGTAGCCACATCATCCAAAATGGACTTAGTAAAGAACTAGCAGTCTTTCATGAATATGGACCCTGGTCCCTACTTAATTTTGCAATTCAAGTAGAGATTATACAAGGTCCCCCAGGTTCCTTTTGGCAATGGGTCAATGAAGTCTTAATTGTTTTTTGAGTACCGTATTTACCGGCGTAATCGCCGCATACTTTTTCCTCGAAAAAACTAAGCAAAGTTGGGGTGCGGCGCATACGTGGCGATAGTCAAATTTTCACACTTGACTGACCTCAAAACAACACATTTCAGCAGGTGTATTGCACTGTATTGGATTGGGTGATAAAACATTATTTAGCCAAATTGTCTACGTTTACCCTGGCCTAGAATGGTTTCTCACCTTTTTTGCCGATATTTGCTAAATCCGATACGTTTTTAACTTCAAAGTTACGAAACAAATGCACTGCCAGCAGCGCGCTTGCCTGCCATCGATCTAGCTACGTCCGTTATGGATGCAGCGCATGATCGCCAGTTTTCCTAGCGCACTTTTCTCCCACTTTTTTTTTCAATTTCAATGCTCAAAGTCCGCATGCGGCGTTTACGCGGATGCGGTGTTTACGCGGATGTGGCGATTACGCGGGTAAATACGGTAATTGAAAAATAACAGCTCAATGCTTCTTTGAAGATATATACATTTGTTTGAATTCAAACATATGGAACCTGTTCTAGTTGAATTGAACTAAGTGATGGTCCTGGGGATAGAGAGAAGAGACATATTTTATTGCCAAGCATCTGTAACTTTTGTATAAATTTGTTCATTAAAGATCAAGTTTTACAGTAAACCATTAAAGGGACTAAGTAACATTGTCCAAATCCTCAAAATAAAATTCTAATTCTAGCGGTTCCCTTATACCTTGTTGTATTCGTATTAACAATAAAATCACGGGACAGGTTTTGGTTTTTCAAATTTCCCTTTCGTTACAAAGATATGTATGATTGAAGTATTCAGATAAGAAAAACTCCGGGCGAGTTTTTCTTCTGTGTACAAAGTGAGTGCAGTGAGTTACTGAATATCACTTTGCATTTTCGCTCATTACTTGGCCATACAATGTCCATTTGACTTGAAATTTTCACACAATACCCTGTGGACATATGAGATAACAACAATATACATTGCATCAACCATTCATCACTTTTTGCACATGTCAACAAAGTTACTAGATCCCTTTGATACATGTACAATAAAGATGTGTGATAATTTCTATAAACCCATTGCCTACGGGAAACCAGGTGGGCCCTGTGTAACTAACTATGAGGATTGCAAAATCTAGTAGTAGGGAACAGATTGACTGTTTAGATGTTATTGATTTACAGTACATCATCTTTATTTTTTTTTTAATGGTATTGTTTTCATTAATTTTGTTGTCTTTATTTTGTCTTTAATCTTACGCCATCCATCTCTGCAGATAATGTAGTGCGTGGTAGACAGCTGAGTGGTGTGGCTCGGCTAGACCATATATATCCCGGGGAGAGGTATGGAAAGTCCCATCTCCACCTCCGAACGTTGGGTCATCTCTCGTCGGCCTACTGCGTGCTCTTTGACCGGACGGGCAGGAGGATATTCACCGTAAGTTTCCCACTTACCGTAAACCATGGTGACTTTGGCCGCCAGGGTGACTTTTGCCACTTTTTTAGATAATAATAATAATAATATCTATTATTTATATAGCGCCTATCACGATTGATAATCATCTCTAAGCGCTTTACAATTTTTATTATTACCCCGGTCATAGGATACAATGCAAACCAGCACACATTGTGTGCACCATCTCCACTCCCTGGGGAGTATTCCTTCCAAGCGCTCAGTGGGCTCAAGAAGATCGTTCACATAAAGGCTTTCACCTCCTACCGGTACCCATTTATACACCTGGGTAGAGAGCAGCAATAGTGGATAAATTTTCTTGCTGAAGGACAAACGCAGTGGGCAGGGTTCGAACTCGGGATCTCATGATTGGAAAGCGCGCGCTCTACCAATCTTGCCACACCACATCCACATGATGAATGTATTTTCATCAAGCCTCACTTATTAGAACAAATTTCTTATTTTTATAAATATATTCTTATAGGATAATGTATAGAATCAGATATTAGTTCTAAAGAGTGAAAAGTGATGAAAATATAGCCTTCTCAAAAAGTGGCCAAAGTCACCCCAGTTTATGGTACGGTAATATTAGATACAAACAGGCATGCTCACAATCAACCTTCATTCTATGGGGACATTTACTTTTTAAGGTTACTTTTCAAGCCTCTTTGCATCAAAATGTTACTTTGAATTTTGTTTGACATTGACATCTATGTAGATATATTGATTTACTAGTGGCCAAATGCCACTCCGCGACGCTGTGTATTCTCGCATAGGAATCACTTGCACTCTGTGTCTTTTCGATGAGCATAATTATTATCGCTTAAATAAATGTCACTCACAGTGCGTACAAACATATGCGTGATTGACTCATTGAACAGTTTTCCCATGATCAGGATTTAGAGCGCAATATGGATTTAGGCGACACAGAGATTGGATATATATTTTTGAATATTTGATCCAATTATGTCCCCAGGGAGCTGATGACCACCTTGTCAAGATCTGGAATGTTGATGATGGCAGACTGTTTGCCACGTTGCGTGGTCACGCTGCGGAGATTGTGGACATGACCATCAACTACGAGAACACCCTCCTCGCTGCCGCTAGCAACGACAAAGTGATCCGAGTGTGGAACGTCCAGACGATGGCACCGGTTGCAGTTCTGATGGGGCACACGGCCATGATTACTTCCTTACAGGTGATTTTTGTTATCATTATTGATGACGTTTTTACGATGGGATGAGGAAATGTTCATATTTCTGTGTTTTGAGGCACTGAAAACCTGTTTACAATACTCAGAGATGCCAACCAGTACGATTTAATCATATTTAGTAAGATTTTTTGATGAAAATACGACATTTTTTATTTTTATTTTTTCCCCCCCCCCATTCAATAGTAATGGTCAGAAAATGGCAAAAATAAATTTTTTTTAAATTCTTAAAACGTTGTGTGATCGACTAAACCAACTTTTTTTTATTAACCCTTGACATAGATCTAAGTATTTTTGTTGCACAATTTTTCTCCCTCGAGGTTGGCTGTAAATGTTAATGAAAGAGCAAACATTTTACTTGCCTGTTCTTACCAGTAAAACATTTTCCTGACATTATAGTGTCGAGTTTTCGTGAAAATCTGATTTTTCTCTCCAAAATAGGATTTTTTAGGATATTCAGTTTGTTTTTTGTGTCAAGAGGTTGGCATCTCTGAATACTCACCATTCTGAAAAGTCTCTACCATTGGAAGTTTTGTTCTCAGATTAAGCTGTAATAGCTGTGTAAATAAAATTGTGTTTTATCAGTAGGCATAATAATAAGCATTTTAATCATTAGAATTTGGGAAATGTTTGATATTTATATTAAACAGCCTTTTTAATTATTTTTCTTGAAAATAGAAATATAATTATTCTGAACAAGATCTTATTCCAAACAATTGACATAAATATATCAGTAATTTGATCAAGCTCTTAGAAATAATACACAGTAGAAGCGTATTGCAATATATTGAGGCTCAGTGCGGCATATCTACATAATGCATATTATGTGAGCAAAGATAAGTAATGCAGTTTGTTTTGCTTTGTTTTATTTGATGTTGCCAACAGTTTTCCCCATACTCTCGAGGTACAACCAGATATCTATCATCCACAGGAGCAGATGGTTGTGTGTGTCTATGGGTCTGGGATAAAGACTCACTCCTGTTCAAGTAAGTCTGAGCTTTACAAAGGGGTTTGAAAATCATAATGAAAATGATTATAGTAAAACAATTATTGTAAAAATGATCATGTGCAGTGTTGATGGGGATGATTGTGATGATGATAATGATGATGATTTAATATTGATTAATAAACTAAGTCAAGATCAATTTGTTTTAACTAGAAACATTAGATAGTGCTTTTAATGATCAGTTATCACTAAAATGTTTGTATTCAATTCTGTTCTGTTTCTTTCCCATCAGCACTAAACCAATCAAGTTTACTGAGAGGAACCGGCCAGGCTCGCAGATGTTGTGTCTCTCGTTCAGTCCAGGTTAGTGTGAAAAAGTTTGTATAAATGAATCATTGAAACGTTCATAATAGGTGTACAAGTTGGCCAATTCCAAGCGAGCATGGATAAAATGTTATGGTGTTTTCACAAAATAACTCTGTTTAAATATTTAAATATTTATGTTCTCAGTACTAGTATTAAATGTATTGAAATGGCGGCAGTAGCCAAAACAAATGTGACCAGCTATAGCAAAACCTGGCAAAAATCCAAATGTAGATTTTCATACCATACAAAGGCCTCATCGCAAGCTTTCATTTGATCTTTTGTTCTAACTAATTGGTCAATAATTGGCGAAGATATGATTGTTTAAATTTTACAATCATAGGTCTTTTGCACACTTAATGTGAACTTAAAATGCCCATTTCTTCAAAACATGAATTGCCGGGTTTTGCTATAGCCGGTCACAAATATGGCAGGATCTAAATGGCATAGGGGTGAATTTTTGTAACGCTGTGAAGCTTTGATTGGGATCTGCCCAGTTGGGAATTGTTCTTGTAGAATATTTAGGTTAGTTTAAACCAGTGCAACCATAATCTCCCAGATTCTTCATTTTAAAAAGTGTGATTGTTGTATTTGTTGCAGGTGGTACATTCCTTGTTGCAGGCAGCACTGAGACCATGATCCGTGTCTACAACTTCAACACTACGCCCCCAGATAAAGTCACTGAGCTGGATGCACACACGGTAGGTTGAATACTTTCTTTCTTTTATTCATTAAGCAATGCATATTCTATTTGAAGTCAATCCAGTTCTAAAATAAGCAGCCCTGAAAAAAACATACTTGTTTGTTCTTGAGAGTAAATGTATTTTGTTTCAAATCTGTTTTACTATGATTGTAGAAATTACCCAAAATTTGAAAAACAATTCAGCATTATATAGAATTGTCATCTGAGATATTGTTTGCTGGTAGATATTGTAATGCACTTTTTAAAAAATTACATTTTGCACTAAAAAATCATCACATTATCTTACATTTCTTGGGAAAGAGATCATTCAGGTCGGTTTATTATATGATTTTGAATACAAACTTAGTTGTTTTGATTTTTCTTTTGATTACTGTAGGACCGAGTGGACAGCATTGATTTCTGCCACAGCAGTTCTCGTTTCATCAGCGGGAGTAAAGACGGCACGGCAAGAATCTGGAGGTACGAGAGGCAAGAATGGAAAAGCATACTACTCAACATGAACACAAGATTACCCGGGTAAGTCTAGTAGGTTTTGTAAATGTCTTTCTCCACTTAACCCGTTCAGGACTGGTTCCGAAAATACTCTGGTCTATAGAGAATACATGTTATAGCAAAATCAATCAGTCCTGAACGGGTTAATAGTCCTGTGGCCACATTGTTAGCGTAACTATATGTACTGATGGTATTTGCAGCTGACTCTAAGCTATACACTGTTAGTGTTCGGCCACCAAAAGATCAAAATTGCAAAAGTTTTCTTTACTTCTCAATATGAACACATTTAGTAGTCCTGTCGCCACATTAATAGTGATGTCTATAATTAACATTCTATGACTGCTTTCCCTCATACTGTATGACATATTACCTACTTCAGATCATAGAAATATATATATACATTTTTCTCATATCTGTGCAGTTCAAAGACTCGAGGTCTAGATGAAGGCAACAAGATTGTGAAGCACCGAGTCACCATGGTGGGCTGGGACAAGAATGACCACTATGTCGTGACAGCGGTCAACGATCTCTCTCTAAGAGTATGGAACTCCTACACCGGCAAGCTGGTCTATGAGCTTCAAGTGAGTAGTGAACTGGTGAAAGATATTTCATCTGATTTAAAATTCTTGATGCAAATACTGTATACACCATATATTTCGCGTACATACATTTTCGCAAATCCGGACTTTACGACAATATCGCGAGTGGTTAAATTCGCGTTCAGCTGTTGTCAACGTGCATTCATGACTGCAATACACGTACGTGTATTGCTTTGCATTTGGTGTCAATATTTGAGTGTGTTGTTAATTTCGCGATTCACAAGTGAATTGCGATACTCGCGAAAATAAAACCCTCACAAAATATATGGCGTATACAGTAGTTGAATGTTACATGTAATGCCACGATTTTATATGATTTCTTTCATTTGAATATTTATCATAATTAATACAATGCTTCAGTTAAAGTTAAATTTAAAGACCTTCCCGTGCCAATGTTGGCACATAAGGTGGCGCCTATCTCCGATTCATTAGCCCTAGGCCATAGCCCTAGGCCATAGCCCTAGGCCAAACTGTAGCGAAAGCTACAAAAGGGGGCCAGTCCTCTGGTAACTCTTTTAACTTTTTAACTAACAATAACAAGAATGAGCATTTATGGGACTAAACCAGCAATTTTCCAAACATATTTAGAACCTACTGTATATATTCATGTGTAAACATTGGCTCGTTTATATCTTTAGGGTCACACGGACGAGGTGTATGTACTTGAAGGTCACCCCAAGGACGTCCGGATCTTCCTGAGCGGTGGTCACGATGGACTTATCTTCCTCTGGGACCTGACCACGGGTCAGCAACTGTACCGCTTCCTAAACACGGTAAGCATTGTGACATATTACTTTAATACAATTACTCAATCTGCTAAGTACCTATGGTTAATAGGATATTGAGTCGCCATACTGAGAAATTAGCTGTTGCGATTTCTGGATCTTTCTGAGCAGTGGTCAAGATGGACTCATTTGACCACGGGTCAGCAACTGTACTGCTTGATAAACACAGCAAGCTTTAATTTGATATATTTTACCAAACCGTCCCACCACCAATTGTCAATTTATCACACACATAATGTCTTTGCAGTAAATAAACCATATGCATCTAATCTAAATGCCTTCCTGTGCAAGTTGTTATTAATATTTATGTTTACCAAACGGAAAACAAAAATATGTTACTGTGGAATTTCCATTTATCTGTCATAAATGTGTATTCTTTCATCTGTGACAAATTGTGTATTCTTTCAGATTGAAGGGCAAGGTTTTGGCTCTATTTACGACTGCAAGTTTTCACCGAGCGGAGAGCATTTTGTGGCGACAGACTCTCACGGCCATCTCAGCATCTTTGGACCTGGATCCAGCAAACTGTATGACAGGGTAAGCACTGATCCAACCCTTTCTCTGAATAACCAGGTGGGATATGTACAAAGTCTGTGGAGTCGGTATCTTGAAGAGAATGGGTTATTATCAACGATGGTATACCACCTCCCTCCAGAAAAAAATAACCATTTACTGCATGTTTCAACATTTATTTTGATAATCGCCTATTTAACATGGCAGGTAACAAACGGGTGATCAAATTAGATTTTTGATTTTAAATTATTTATTTTTTATTTGACCCTAATAAATAGCTTCTCCCTCAAAAGAAAAGAAAAGTGAAGAAAAACGCACTTCTCATTCACAACCTTAGGGGTATTAATACATTGAGAGCTTTTACTTCATGAACAGGGGAACAAATTCTTGTAAAACTTATTTTTATTGGCTGAAATTTGTATGTTAATAGTTAAAAACTGATAGTTTTTATACTACCAAGCTCTCTTTTCTGCCATTCACTGTAAAGCTGTTTTCCCTATTTCCTTCGCTGTGCAGGTGCCAACAGAACAGTTCTTCCACACTGACTACCGCCCCCTGGTCCGTGACGCCAACAACTACGTGCTAGACGAACAGACGCAGCAGGCGCCCCATCTCATGCCCCCGCCCTTCCTGGTCGACATTGATGGCAACCCCCACTCACCTATATTCCAGAGGCTTGTGCCGGGCAGAGAACACTGTCCTGACAATGCACTCATTCCAGAGATTGGTGTCGCAGAAAATGGCAAGTTATCTTATAGATCAAATTGAAAGGGAAAAAAGCCTTCTATTTTCCCCCACACCCCACCTCGCCCTTCCTTGACCAAAACTAATGTCGAACCCCACCAACCTATCTTCCAGAGGCAGAGAAAACTGTCCGGACGATGCACTCATACCAGAGATTGGCGTTTCAGAAAATGGCAAGTTAGCTGCATTGTTAGCATACAGGCAGAATTGTTAGGGAAAGGCCTCCACCACTCTCTGCCCCCCTCCTTCCCCACCCCCCTATTTTCCAGAGTCTGGTGCCAAGCAGAGAAATCTGTCCGATGTACTCATACCGGAGATCGGCGTTGCAGAAAATGGCAAGTTATCTAAATGTTTAGCATAATAGACAGAATTGAAAGGGAATAGCCTTCTATCCCTTACCTATCCCTGGCCCTTTCAGGTAGACTTTGATGGCAACCCCCACCCCCTTATCTTCCAGAGGCTGGTGCCGGGAAGAAGCAAACTGCATAATATTAAATATGTTTGAAGATTTGACGATTCTTGATCTGTGATGTATTCAGAGGTTCGCTTATGAAAAATGTTACATTATGTTTATCTCTTATCGTGTTCCAGGTAACAATGAGGTGATAGGAGAAATGGAGGTGAGAGAAGAGGAGATGGAGGTGAGGGAACCACCGCCCCCCAATGAGGAGGCAGAGGCCAACCAGGCAGCCAGTCTCCTGGATGAACTCATCCATCAGATGCAGGCGGAACAGGATGCCCCAGCAGACAGACCTAACACACCCGGTAGAGATAGATCAGGTATAATGATGATGGTGATGACAACGATGACGTTGATTACATGCAGAAATGGGGAAGAGGGGATAACTTGTACATACAGATCAGGAGGAGAAGTAGGATAACAAAGATGATAAGGTTGATTATGATTATGGCAATCAATATTATTGAGGAAGAAGAAAAGATTTGGAGTAGGATGACAGGATAGAAATAAATGATGCTTACAATGGCTATGGTCATAATAAATCTTTACTTTTCATAAATTTCTTCCATTGAATCTCCAGCGAACGGCCCCCTGTCGCCATCGATGTCACCCCGAGGTCCACGGCGTGCGGGTGAAATAGAGGGGGTGCGTCAAGCCACGGGGAACGTTCCCATCAGCCAGCAGGCATCCCAGGCCGAGCTGCTTGCCTTCAAGAGCAGGATTGTTGTGCCTGAACTACACACCGTTATTGCAAGGTGAGTGTACTGATTCCTGTCATTGCCTATAGATGGGAACATGGCATACTGTGCATTAACTCTATGGGAATTTAGATTAGGTATTTAGATAGGTAGAATCTCACAGAATTAAATGCATCTAAAGCAAGATTATAGCGAGTACTTACTATATTTAATGGAGGCAGGCTGGAAAAAACTTATCCCAGATGTACACAACCTAATTCTGAAATAAGCAAATCAGGTTATTCATGCCTCTGGCGAAGATTGTGCTAGATTTGAAATCTGAGGCCACATATTGAATCTTGCTTTTATTCCACAGCGATATTTTTAAAAAGTCGATTAAGCAGTTTACAGCAGTATTTTTCATCAAATTTGAATTGTTACAGGCATGCGGAAGAAGTGAGGAGAAAGCTGGATGAGGAAGCATCAGGGAGGTTCAAGGTGGAGAAGAAGAAGAAACTGCTCCCTCCTCAGACTACACAACGGGTAAGGCATTCTAACTCTGCTAGATTTTCTCATAGTACACCAATGTTTGCGATCCAATGGTAATTGCCCAACATTTTTTATGTCGGCTAGCAGTCACTCAATATAATCCATCCAAATTATTTTCTGTCTACCTTTACTTCTTTTATATATTTATCTTTGTTTACGCATTGCAAAGAAATAATCTGTTAAAAATAATTATGAATCTAGTCTATTCCAATATTTAAAAGAAGCAACTTAATATTGCAAAATTATTGAATTGAATTAAATTTATTTATTTACCAATTTAACAATTATAATGTACATTATTCAACAAATTCTCATCTAGTCAAACTAGCCCTTTTAACAAAAGATATTTTGAATAACTATAAACAAAATAAATATATCTATATACATAATAATAAATCAATCAAGATAATGGATCTCCTGCATCCTGATCTTTTCACAGACTGATTCGGCAGATTCGACGGAGCGTCTGCGAAAACGACGGAAACCCAAGAAGAAAGTGAACCACAAGTACGGGACGCGGTCCAACCCGGATGAGATCCTGCTGGATGCGGAACAGCTGGAGGAGGAGAGGAGGAGAAGGAGACAGATCCAGGAGGGAGATGGAGAAGATGGACTGTCAGATATGGATCAGGTTTGTTTGTTTGTTTGTTTTGTTTTGGATGCTCTCTAAATAAAAACAGGATGAAATCCTGCTGGATGTAAAACAGCGGGAGGAGGAGAAGGAGACGGATCCAGGAGGTGGGAGATGATGAAAGAGAAGATGCTCTATCAGATATGGATCAGGTTTGTTTGTTTGTTTGTTAGTTTTGTTTTGGATGCTCTCTAAATAAAACCAGGATGAGATCCTACTGGATGTAAAACAGCTGGAGGAGGAGAAAGGGAGATGAGGATGGAGAAGATGCTCTGTCAGATATGAAGGAGTTTTGTTTGTTTGTTTGTTTCTTTATTTCTTTTTTTTGTGTTTGTTTGTTTGGCTGGGATCTCTAACCAGGATGAGAATGCGCTAGATGTAGAACAGCAAACACAGCATGAGGATGTAGAAATTGACTTGGTTTGTTTGTTATTTGCTTGTATGTGTTTATGATAGAGGAACCATTCCTTACAAATCACATCTTTTCAGCAATCACAGCAATTACTTTCAGAAAATGTTAAATTGCTATTTTGTTTGTTTATTTGCACCTGACAGAACGTAGAGGATGGTGCTATGTCAGGAGCTGAGACATCTGAGGAGGAGATTGAGTGGCACAGTACAAGTGAAAATGAAAGGTAACTTTTCTGAAACAAAAATGAGGGATCCTTACTACTCACAACCTTGTAGAATTCATATTTGCTTTTCTTACGTAAACTTAACTATTTTTTTACTCATGTACCAACCAAATTTGTTTGTGTTTACATGCTATGTGCGAATTAGCTGATAATTTATGTAGATGTTTATTTCACAACACTGTAGTAAGGTTCGTTAAATTAAATAAATTTGTTTTTGGTATAAAAATAATCAATATAAATTGCTAATCCAGCCATAACAGTGGATTTGAAAATGTCTAACGCATGTCCTTTGCAATGATTTTATTGGCGATTTCCTGTTTGATTTTGCTCAGTGAATCCAGCGAGTACTCTGATTGGACGGCTGATGCAGGCATCAACCTGCAGCCCCCAAAGAAAGGGAGTCGAGCAAGGAGGAAACCGATGCCGTGGGAATCGGACGGTGAGACCAGCGCCTCGCCCCAGAAGACTCCATCCTCAACCCCATCCAAACCAAAGAGGAGACGAAGGGTGAGACAACTTCTTAGACTTTGGGAGAATGTGGGCAGAAGGCATTGACCTGCATTCTCTTTAGAGTGTTTGATTAAACCCTAGGTTCTTTTAGTCCATTTGTTGAATTTAAAACACATGGTTGATAATACCAAATTAAGCAAGTGGGTTGAATAAGTGCTCAATAAGGAGTGCTCAAAATGCTCGATGAGGAAAAAAGATGATCTGAATAGACATAGGTCGAGAATTAGGTCAAAGTCCATAATGAAGGTGTACAATTTTGTATTTCACTTAAACTCACTACACCAAAGCCCTCTAAAGCCTTAATAAAAAGAACTGAATAAGTGCGACAGAAGAAAATGTTAACTGTATGACAGGACAATTCCTGTGTACTAAAGATTCTAGAGATAATTCCTAAAGATCCTTCAGTCTAAAAATGTTTTCAAGAAGGACGACTAATGTCTGATCCCTTTCCTTCACTACAGCCTCCAAAGTCCCTGATAGAAGACATGGACATTCAAGACCAGAAAGAACATGTGATCGACCTCCCCGAAGAGATGAAGCCCCCTCGATGGATCACGGATACGACCCCCCGGCGCTGCCCCTACGTGCCCCAGATGGGTGATGAGGTCATGTATTTCAGGCAGGGTCATGAGGCTTATGTTGCGGCCGTCAAGAAACGCAAGGTGTATCACATTGAACCTAAGAAGCAGCACTGGACCAAAATCAACCTGAAGGTAAGTGAATGTGATTTCAGTTTGGTTTGGTTTGGTTTGGTTTGGTTTGGTTTGGTTTGGTTTGGTTTGGTTTGGTTTGGTTTGGTTTGGTTTGGTTTGGTTTGGTTTGGTTTGGTTTGGTTTGGTTTGGTTTGGTTTGGTTTGGTTTGGTTTGGTTTGGTTTGGTTTGGTTTGGTGTGGTGTGGTGTGGTGTGGTGTGGTGTGGTGTGGTGTGGTGTGGTGTGGTGTGGTGTGGTGTGGTGTGGTGTGGTGTGGTGTGGTGTGGTGTGGTGTGGTGTGGTGTGGTGTGGTGTGGTGTGGTGTGGTGTGGTGTGGTGTGGTGTGGTGTGGTGTGGTGTGGTGTGGTGTGGTGTTTGTTACGTTTTTTCACGCAAAATACGGCAGTACGTTTTCCCCTAATAAAATACGTTTTTTGGAAAAAAAAAAAAAGATTTTTTTTTTTTTTTTTTTTTTTTTTTTTTTAATAATTTTTTTTGTATACTCCCTATAGAAACGATCGGAAAACGGCAACAAAACGTACGTTGAACCCTGATAAACTATTACTCCAGATACATATTTTAAATATAATACAAATAAACCAAACAAAATCATACAAACGCAGGTGTGATCGACCGAAACAACTTTTATATTAACGCGCGCGTAAAGGGAATTTTTGCTGCGCGAATTGGCTTCGCAAAAAAATATGTTTTTTTTGCCTCTAAAGGTTGGCAGCTCTGAAAATACTTTTTTTGGGTTCAAAATACTGTTTTTTACCTCTCAGAATACTTTTTTTGGTTTGTGAAGGTTGGCATCTCTGGGTGTGGTGTGGTGTGGTGTGGTGTGGTGTGGTGTGGTGTGGTGTGGTGTGGTGTGGTGTGTGTGTGGTGTGGTGTGGTGTGGTGTGGTGTGGTGTGGTGTGGTGTGCAGAGATGCCAACCGTTCCGTTTTTGCCGTATTTGTTACGTTTTTTCACGCAAAATACGGCAGTACGTTTTCCCCTAATAAAATACGTTTTCTTGGGGAAAAAAAAAAAAAAAAAAAAAAAAACGATTTGTGTAACTCCCAATAAAAACGATCGGAAAATGGCAACAAAATTTACGTTGAAGCTTGATAAACTATTACTCCAGATATATATTAAATATATTTATAATATTTATATATTTAAAATATTTTAAATATAATGCAAATAAACCGAACAAACTCATACAAACGCTGGTGTGATCGACCGAACCAACTTTTATATTAACGCGCGCGTAAAGGGTATTTTTGCTGCGCGAATTGGCTTCGCGAAAAAATATGTTTTTTTGCCTCTTGAGGTTGGCAGCTCTGAAAATACTTTTTTTGGGTTCAAAATACTGTTTTTTACCTCTCAGAATACTTTTTTTGGTTTGTGAAGGTTGGCATCTCTGGGTGTGGTGTGGTGTGGTGTGGTGTGGTGTGGTGTGGTAAGGTGTTGGGTTGAGTTGGGTTAAATCTGGTATGTTAAGAAAGCTGCCCTTCTGATACAAATATCCAAATAGAACACATGCAATACTGCTTACATTTACTCAGTACCGACTATGATGTATGTATCTTAGATATGATGTATGTAAATACTTGGTTCGCTAATGGAAAGACTTTCAATTTTCTATATTCTGTTCTTGCCATTCTAATAGGATCATGAGTTGGTGAGAATTACTGGGATCAAGTACCACGTTGGTCCACCCACCCTGTGCGGACTCAAGCTGGCCTTCACAGACCCAGACACAAGGAAGCCCACAGGGGGGAGCTTCTCCATCAAGTAAGTAATAAAAATAATAATATGAACATTTATATAGCGCAGCTACTATAAATATATGATTTTCTGCGCTTTAAATGTAATGTAATGTAATCGTTTTTACTCAAACTCACATGGAAATTAATGGATTAAATCATAAACAACAAAAACATATACAGTCAAACCTGTCTTATAGAGGCAGGCCACCATTCTAAAGCAGCCAACCTGCATATAGAGGCAACCAAAAGTTCCTTGCTGAGAAAAAAACAGTGTTATTGAACCTGTCTATAGAGGACACCTGTCTAATGTAGCCACTTCTTCTCAGGTGGTCCCTACTCACAGGTTTGACTCTAATTAAACAAACATTCATGTCATTCTACGAAAACATGATTTGGATGGAAACAATGTTGTATGTGTTATTCTTATTCTCACGACATTTGCCTCATTGCAGATACCATGACATGCCTGACGTCATTGACTTCTTAGTGCTACGTCAGCACTACGACCAGGCTGTTGCCAGGAAGTGGAAGTGTGGCGATCGTTTCCGCTCCATGATCGACGACGCCTGGTGGCAGGGAACAATCGTTGCTCACAACCCATTGGATCCAGACCATCCCGATAGCCTCTTTCAGTGCTACTTGGTTGAGTAAGTCATTTATTAAGTTTTTCCCTTGTGAATTAAAAAAACAATGTTTTTATGCTGTGTGGTTCTTTCGTTCAAAAAAATTGCTTCATGCAAAATAATACTTCATATTAAACCTCCTAGCTCTGGTTGTTAATTGTCAAAACTTGGCCCTAATACCAAGTAAGTCCTTCCAGTTTATTGATTGATAACGTGTCTTAACTCCTACAGGCATTTCACATGGTTGCTAAACCGGGTAGATTTGTTTGATTGGTGATTTTTAAAATCTGGAATGCTCCCCAGGGAGTGGAGAGACTGCACAATAAGTGCTAGATTAATTGCGGGTGTGTATCCAATGGCATAGTAAACAAAATAATACTTAGTGCAGGTCCCTCTGTGAGAACAGTGCAAACAGCACTGAAGAGGCTAACCTGGAGAAATAAAAACTAAAAATAAACACAAAAATGTAATGTCAAATAATGTTCTAATGTTTTGTTTGTTTGTATTTTCTCCTTCCTTCAGCTGGGACAATGGCGAGAGTGAGAGAATGAGTCCCTGGGATCTGGACCCTGTGCGTAATACAAGTAAGTTTTTAGAGTAAGAACTTTGATATTATATAACCCTCATCATAAAACAAGGTCATTTTTGCTGGTTCAATCTCTTTACATGTGTTTGTCTTTCCAACCCTGATATAACGAAGTAATTCATGTTCGCAAGGTCTTCACATTGACAAGGTTCCACTGTATCTTCTTTGTTCCAGAGCAAATACCTCAGTTGATGGTCAACGTTGATGGTTCCAAGAACAAATTCAAAAAGTGGGGAGGAATAGATTGCCAGTTGACTTGATATTGTTTTCCAAAGTAGAAATATACAAAAGAAACTTATGTTTTTTAATTGTAGATTAGATTGGAGATGTTGTGTTTTGTTGATAATTAGTTGTGTATTTAACAGTGGATAATTGGTTGTGTATTTAACAGTTGATAATTGGAAATCATCATCATGATGTTGGACTCTGTTAAGAATGCCCCATATGGGGACTTCAAAAGAAGAGCCGTGAGAAGAGAGGTGTGATGGTGTTAAGGACCTGCTCTTGAGCAGAATCACCAGAAGAAGAATTGGAAATGCGTTATAAAAGAATTAATTATTATTGTTAAATCCTGTTTATTGCAGAGCCAGGCAAGCAGGATGGAGGAGTGCCAGTGACTGACGATGAGCTGCTAGCCATGCTGTATGCCCCCGGGCCGGGGGAGTGGGGAGACATCGACAGGGACACGTTCTGTGACCGGATCATGAAGTGTTTAGAGGAGGTAAGTGAGATGAGAGACCATACCATAACATAACCAGAGCTGCCAAGTCTTCCTGAAAATAGACCAAGATTACTGCACCGGATAGCCAATCTTCCTGATTATCGAAAAATTATTGTCTGTAGGTTGTATGCATTTTATAGATATCTTCCTGATTTCTAAAAATTTCCCTAAATATTCCGGATTGTTGAATTTAAATGTTGGTAGCTCTGCATAACACGTATAGCGCATCACATAATACTAATAATATTAAACAATTACTTATCTACAAATATTTACTTTTTACGATACAAACAGAACAAGAACAAAATGAGAACATCGCTTGAAAAGCAGTGCACGGTATTCAAGTTTTATTACAATAATTTTGCAAGAACAAATATTAAAAACAAATGGGACAGTGTCGTGAAAGCCATCAAACATGCTGCTAGTGCCTTTTACAGGGGAGTGGGGTGATGTACACAAAGATACATTCTCTTACAGGATGATGTAGTGCTTGAAATGGGTAAGACCATCATAGTCGATATGTGTTGCTAAGACCATATGTCCCTTAGTACCCAACGCAATGGATTTGGTATGCCAATCCTTTATATGCCTAAGTGGTTTTCAATAACATAACAAGAAGGTAGGCAAAATGTAAATGTTTTACAACACAATTGTGGGTATTTTATTGAAATCACATAAATATTTTCCATTCCTATAACAGGTGATGTCGCTGCGTATTGCAGAGCAGTTCAATGCTCCAGCCGTTCTAAGCTGCACCCGTCTTACGCCTACATGTTACCAAACCCCTTTAATCTCAGCAACATTATGCGCAGACTTGAGCGCCGCTTCTATCACTGAATATAATTGTTTTTCACACAATTGTTAGTATTGTATACGTATCACACAAATATTTTCCATTCCTATAACAGGTGATGTCGCTGCGCATCGCAGAGCAATTCAACGCGCCCGTCGATCTAAGCCGCTACCCGTCCTACGCCTACATGGTGCCATACCCCACCGATCTCAGCAACATTATGCGCAGACTGGAGCGCCGCTTCTACCGCCGCGTGACGGCGCTGCAGTGGGAGGTGCGCAAGATAGAGCAGAACGCCGGGGAGTTTAACGAGAAGGATAGCATCATCGTGCAGTGGGCGGAAACACTCGTCAAGATACTCATGGAAGTGATCAAGTAAGTTTGGAGATTTTCATATTTTATGATTCACTAGTTTTCTTGCAAAACACAATAAACACCAGTTTAGAAAAAATGTTGAAGTAGACTGCAATATTGGATAACTCAAACCTGTCCAAAACAGCCAACCTGCATATATATAGTGGCCACCAAAAGTGATCCCCAGATGAGAACAATGGTCAACTACATCACTGTCACATACTGTTGGATTGAATCTATTCTTCTTTTCATTTTGTTTTTCACTCTGTAGGGATGACCACTGTGACGATGCGATAGACATCTACAACAGGCTGACCAGGGATAGCAGTGATCTGGACATTCAAGTGGACGATTCATTGTCTGGGAGTGAGGATAAACCGGGACGCTCCAACAGGCACAAGGGCAAGAAGGTGAGTTTGAATCACACTTTTCCTTTAAAGGCAAATATGCGTGGGTTAAAATGTGTAGTCAGCAAAATCCAACTCGCACTCCACCGTAATCTCCCGAGGTAAACTCACGATGTGTGTTGGATCGATTTAGAACACGGGCCTTCATATGAAATTGCATGCAGCACACAGCTGGTAAACTATACATTGCTCGAGCTGTCCCCTGAGGCAATATAGCGCTGATAAAATCGCAGCGGCACTTTGATGACCGTCGGTTGAGCGCGTTGCGTAATACTTTCGCTCGTAAAAATCTCTGACAAGGAGTACCTAATTGGTAAACAAACATTCCGAACTCGATGCATTTTCGACGCGGTCGTTCGTGAACTGGGATAGTTTGAATCGCAACTTATAACTGAACAAAGGGGGATTACGTACCGTGTGTAAAAGTGTGCAATATGGATTCGCGCATCTGAAATACCGATCTGAATTGCCTTTAAAGTGATCCATTAACTTCATGAGGATTTTTCTAAAAAGGGATATTTGAAGGTTCATCTGACATTTACCATTATCCTTTTAGGATTCTTCTGAATGATCTGTGATAGTTTCATAGCAAAAGAACACTGTTTCCCTAGTGAAAACAAAAAATGAATGTTGATGCCAAGATTCTCTCACCCACTGCCCACTGAGAAGTAAAAGACTGTAACTGTAAGCATCCTTTTTTTCATTGCTTTTGTTCCTTCTCTTTTTACCAGGGCTCTCCATCTAAGAAGCAGAAGGGCAAAGCCAAGGCGCATTGTAATTCTAAGGCCTGGAGAGAGCAGTGTAAGAAACTGATGAGAATCATGTGGTATAGCAAAGACTGTGCAGAAGTAAATTAAAATACTTAAACTGTTCTATTAGCACCCATGTTTTCATTCCTTTTGTTTCATCTTCTTTCAACAGGGCTCTCCCTCTAAGAAGCAGAAGGGCAAAGCCAAGGCACATTGTAATTCTAAGGCCTGGAGAGAGCAGTGTAAGAAACTGATGAGGACCATGTGGGATTGTCAAGACTCGGAAGCGTTCCGGGCACCGGTCGACGAACGCCAATACCCGGTAAGCTCTTCCATCTTTACCTTCTCACAATATTATAGATCCATCATCATTAACTGTGAGAGGCGATGTCGAACGCTGCTGTGGTCTTCACTGTAGCATGCCTTATTACTATAGTTTCTGCCAAGTGTGTTGCACCCTTCATTCCTTGTCCAAACACTCTCTTGATATCGTCAGTCAAAGATCTCTGAATTATACTATTATTTGTTGCTAGGCTTTAAAAGCTATCTTTCCCAACAATGATTCATTCCATGACTTGGATTATCTTCTTTTTTTTATTGTAGGTATATTAAGACATGTTTGACCACCCCATTGATATGACCACCAGTAAGCATTAATTTGAGAGTGAAGATTTTGATAATTTCATTCATTTCTATTGCTTATTTAAAATGAAAACCTGTTAAGATAAATCTTTCTAGAATGCATGTTATCAACATCAAATTGATTTGTCTATTTTGTAATCTTTTATCGCAGCAATATAGGGACATCATAGACAACCCTGTTGACCTGTCCACCATCAAGCGACAACTGGAGAGCGGGAGTTACCGGGATCCCATGGACCTGGGTAAAGACATCCGGCTCATGTTCACCAATGCCAAGAACTTCACTCCCAACAAGAAATCAAGGGTGAGTCTTCTTCTTTAATTTTATTGTATTTTGCAATTTGTCTCAAACTTTGCCTGTGCAGAAGTCGGGGGGAAATAAAACTCTTGAAAGAAAGGGATCAAAGAACAAGAAATTTGTACCCTATGAACCTGGGCTCCTAAAAAACAAAAACAAAACAAACATGTATTTTTTCCCCAAAGAATAGAATTTATACGAAGACAATTTTTGAAGGGAAGATCTTAAGCTCTTATCTACTACAAGGGATCAGTCACTGGGGTAGATTTGCAGTAAATTCCTTTTGTTTGGGGATGAATTAGTATTTCACCCCACCCCCCCCCCCCCCCACCCTGAACAAAAGAAAACGCTGATGCATCTATGCCAGTGAGATCCATACTTACCTATTGAATGCAGCCATAGCATTAATGCCAGCCATTCGTGCCTAAACAACTGCTCATAACAACATATCTATGAGTTAACCCTGTGATGTTCGGCCATCTACTGAAAATTGTATCCCTAGTTTCTAGTTAAATTATATATCAGCATTATGTTTTGAACACTAAGTTTCTTGTTTTTTCACAGATCTTTGGTATGACCCTTCGATTATCAGCCATGTTTGAAGAACACTTCCTGAAGATCATCAGCACCTACAGGTCAGCGGTCAAGTACGAGAGGCAGGTGGAACAAGGACTCAAAATGTAAGAAAACTTCATTGATGGAAAATTGATTTTGTACTCGACTTGCTTTTTAATTATTATCATAGCATTTTCCAATTGTATCGTTAAATTAATCTGAATTATAATAAATCTATTCAATTTTTAGAATGAGAGCTCAATATTCATATTGGCAACAAATGAAGTATATTGTTTATGAACTTGAATGCCCCAACTTTATACACCAATATTGATTTTATACATAGCAAGGCAAGCATGATGAGTTGCCAATTCACTGAACTAAATGGTTATTTGTTTGCTCTTGAATAAGAGCCTCTCCTTGGTCTTGATTTCCACAGAAGGAAACAGTTACTCTCGATTCCAGAGGCCTTCAGTTGGCCGGCCAACAGGCACCGCAGCAAACGACCACTGGTCAAGCGGGCGCTGGTCTCTTCACATTCCAGAGACAAAGACAGACATTTCAGATGAATTGTTTCAAATGTCTATTTTAATTCTTGATTTCCACAGGAGGAAGCAGTTACTCTCGAGTCCTGAGGCCTTCAGTCGGCCGGCCAACAGGCACCGCAGCAAACGACTGCTGGTCAAGCGGGCATTGGTCACATCACATTCCAGGGACGAGGATGAGGACTCTAGCGACATCGACACTCCGGGGCCATCCGGCTTTCAGCGCAAGTTGGCTAGATCAACCAAGAGACGGAGGAAAGAGGAGAGTTCTGAGGAAGACGAGGAGGAGGAGGATGATTCGGACAAGCCTGGGCCAAGCGGTAGTCATAGCAACAAGAGGGACACTTCCAAGCATTCCAGCCATCGGGTGAATGGCTTCATCAAAGATGAGGAAGAGGATAGCGAAGAGGAAGTAGAAGTAGATGTTGACAGTGTGAAGAAAGGTAATTACATTTTTGAAGAAGTAGTAGTAGTAGTGGTGGCGCTAACAGTGTTCGTAGGATTAGTAGTCGTAGAAGTAGCTGCAATAGTAAAAGGGGTTGAAACCCTGATGAGGAAATTTTAAAAGAAAAGAGGAAAGATCATGATTATGTTAACACAGAAACAAAAATGCTCATAATAATAAGGGTATCATTAAGTATGAGGAAAGACTAATTTTTATTTTTGGGTCATATACTTAGACATATCGTCGATGGGCAATTAAAAGGACAAATTGACGGTATCGATAGCAAAAAACGATACATACTTTTTTTGAAGAAACAACATTTTGGGCAATTATTTTCTTTAAATGCAAAATTCAGTAACTATGTTTAGTGAAAAGGTTAGGTAGGCTTTATAGCTACCAAGTCGTTTAATTTGGCGTATGCTCTGTTCTTTTTAACAGAGTTATTACGCATTTCTTATATTGTCCTTATTACACGCGATATGATGCGCCGATATCGTGCACGCAAAAAGGACAATAATACAATTGCCTTTTTACGCGCATTGATAATGCACAGCCAATGCGCGCGACTTGGCGCGATAATGGGCAACAAAAAGGGCAAATACGCGCACGAGGTGCGCGTTGAGTCGTGTATGCCAAACATGCAAAAGGGTAATTTCGTCGCCGCTTCAATTAAAATTGGCTAAACTTGTGGCCTTACGTATGTGCAGATATTGTAACCAATACTATGTTTTTACGGACAAGTAGTCAAATAACACACTTCATTCGTTATAAGTGTATTTATTCTTATCTAAATAACACCGCTCGGCAGTTCGTGAAAAACGTTATTGTCCTTTTTGTTGCCCAAATACGCGCAATTATTTCAATTTGTCCTTTTGTTATTTTTGATTTTCTCAAAAAGTAGGGCATATATGGGGATTCTAAATATATCATCGGATAGGTATTAAAGTACTCTATCTGAAAATAAAATAAAAACAAAATCGATATTTAACGATAATATCGGCCAATTTGCCCTTTTAATTGCCCAGCGACGATATATGCTAATTGTTTTGTTTCTTCTATATCAACCATATATTTTAAAGGATCTCAATCACGTGGGAGATTAAAAGGAACTGACTCTCAAGCAAAGTCTGGTGCCAAGGGTTCCATTGTAGTGGTGAAGGGCAAAGGCAAGGGCAAGAGACCAGCACCCAAACCGGTCATCGAAGCTGACGATGACGATGATGAAGACACAGAAGTGGATGAAGATGAGGAGGAAAAGGAGGAGGAAACAAAAGAGGAAGTCAAGAGCGAAGATGATGAGGATACCGAGATTGAAGGAGCAGGGGAGGAGGAAGAAGATGAGGATGAGGAAGAGGAAGATGAGGAGGAGGATGAAGATGAAGAAGAGGAGGAAGAGGAAGAAGAAGAAGAAAAACCCAGGAGAGGAAGGCAACTAAGATGTGAGTATCTTATTAACCTGTTCCCTTCAAGATTCTAAAATCTGTATAGACTTTGTACACAAACCACCCGGTTCCCGTAGTCAACTTCAAGGGGTTATATTAAAACTCAATTTATTAAATATTGTTGCATGTCACAAGAATAGAAAATCAATTTTTAAATTTTTAGACAAATGAATATAGAACCATCTGTATGGCATATTTTTCTGTAACAGTATAGAATGTTTATAACAGTGATATTAAATTGTTCTTTAAGCCTCCGCCAGAAAAGTGGGCGGAGACATTATGTTTTCATGTTGTCACTCCCATTTTCGTTCTTGTGATATTTTAATAACCAGTTTACTGATTAATTTCAAACTTTTGATATTTTCTAATACATAAATTAATAAATAGTTACAAAATAAAGAATGCCAATAATAAACCTACATGTACAATCAGTATTGCAAGATGAATAAACAAATATAAAATGCTGGCAAAATCAGTTGAAATGCAATAAAACATGCCTATAAAGAACCACCCAAGGGAGACAAAGAAAAAAGTAGTTTGTATAAGCAGCTGGGTTTTTTCAGACAAGTTAAGTAAGATATAAATTGCTCTCTAGGATTCAGAATATGTGGTTCTTACAAGCGGGTGGTCTATGTATACAGGTAGTCATTAAAGCAGGATTTACTACCTCGTATCAGTATTAACCATCAATTTCCTTTTCTCTTTTAATTTCCCTTCCTGCTTCCAGCGAGAAACAAATTGACAAATGGTCATTCGAAGGGGCGTAGCTCAAGACAAGCGGACAAGCGCGATGAGAGTAGTGATGATGACGAAGAGGAGGAGGAGGAGGAGGAAGAGGAAGAAGAGGAAGTGGCAGAAGAGGAGGAGGAGGAGGGAGGAGAGGGAGGAGGAGATGAAAGCGAGCATAGTGCCTTTGAAGTGGACTCCGAAGAGGAGATGAAGGCAGAGGAGTCTGAATCATCGTCGGAGTCGAGCGAGAGCTCGGGTTCAGACTCGGACAGCGAAGAAGCCTACAGAACTAGAAAAAGAACTCGTGGTTCAAAATCATCAAGGACCTCTTCACGTTCCCGCAAAAAGGGAAAAGCATTTGTGGGCAAGAAGCGGAAAGCGAAATCGAAGAGGTCTGCCTCGCGCGTGTCTCCGAAGAAGCGTTCGCGGAAGAACAGTTATAGTGACGATGATAACTACAAACCCTCGCACAAGTCCGTACGGGACACGCAGAGAAGGACGCGTAACCAAGGGCGACACAATCAATACTATGGTGACAATGAGTTCATTGATGACAGTGACGGTCATAGTGATGGGGAGAGTGAAGATGAGGAATCGAAAAGCGTCTCTAGTCGTGGCCGAGTCAGGAAGATGACGGCACGCGCTCGCGAGAGTCTTGAAGGGGAATGATGTCAATGCCTATACCGTAGAACACCATCGTCAAGCACCCCCAAGCACCAATATGCATCTTGCTTTTAAAGAGCGCCCGCTCTCTGTCCAAACGGGAAACTTTAATCAAGAATGCAAATAATGGTGAGGAATATTCATGAGGATAATTATGGAGGTGAATCTCATGGAAACGTCTTTAAAAGCAAGATGCGTATAGGTGCTTGGGGGGTGCTTGACGATGGTGTTCTACGGTATGTGGAACAACTTTGACATGGCTAGCTGTCGGCATTACTAAAGTGGAGAATTAGCATCTGCCTTGTAAGGTTGCATGAGGGGGCGAAGAGTGTGTCGAGCCAGGGCCACGGCAGGAAGAGGACGGCTCGTGCACGTCCAAATCTTCATTGGGATCAATGTCATCCTGGACGAACATATTGAACAATGGTCAGTGGCTGGGCAGATATTTTGTTGTGGAGTGATTACCGCTATGTTCAAAGCAAATGTCTACGGAGCATTTGTTATGGAGCCTGTTTGGAAAAGTCTGCCCATTGTTGATTCTTTGAAGTGTTGAATACTCAGGGGGAAGGGATAATAAGCATAATGAACCAATTTCCAAGAAAAGGTGTCTGTGTCTATTAAACCAGATTCCATTCAGTATATCAGTGTTCTTTTTCATGTACCATTCAAGGCGAACTAATTGTGATAGTGTGTGTGGGGACTCAGATTTATGCATGTATGTATATGTCTTCTTGATGCTGCATATTAAACCATTCACTACAGAAACCTGATGTACCATGTACTAACTATATGGGAAATGCTAAATCTCGTAGGCAAGGGGTTAATACTAATTTCTTACAGAGCTCTTGATAATCAGAGCTCTTTATAATGATGTTTTACTGTAGTAATTATGGGTTTTCATAATCTTGATGAAATATATCTGGAAACCTAATTTTCTCTTGTTTTGGGTTGAAATGGATAGCTAAAAAAAGTAACAGCGTGTTGTGTTTCTTCTGAACATGGGACTTCAAAATTCAGAAATCCGTGCCAAACTGAAATATGAAGTAGATACATTTATAGGTTGGACTGAAATCGGGCTTTATTTGTATATAATCTTAGAATATTCCACAATTGCTGTTCACAATTGCCTATTAAAATATCCCATCTTTATAAATTTGTTGATGGGGAGCACGAGACAGAATTTTCATTGTTTCATTGTACAGTGAAACCTCGTTTATAACGAGGTTTCATTGTACAGTGAAACCTCGTTTATAACGAGCACCTTGAAATTGAAATTACCTCGCTATACCATGGGGGTGTCTCGCTAAACACTCAAATTGATTTTAGCATCAATTTTTAGTGATTAAGAAGATGCTAAAATCGATTTGAGTGTTTTGTAAAACACCCCAATGGTACCTTGTTTACAACGGAGCTCGTTATAAAGAGGTTCGACTGTAAATGTTTGTGTTACTTCTTGTGGGAATGGCATTTATGTTATAAAGGTACCTTGCAGAACAAGTAACTGTTAAAATCACTAGTTGTAATTAGATTTGACAAATGATCAAGAATCATGACTTAAATCCATCGCCATCTTCAATCATGTGGATTAGATGTATAATTAGGAAACTAAATCGTTCAAAAAAATACACACGAAGTCAGGATTTTGAAAAGTACTCCATATTACTTACCAAACTGGGCCACGGAGGGGAAAAATGTGATTATGTGTTCAACAATTTCTTTTTCTACAAGTACGTTTTGAAGATTTTGATTTGAGTGCCATGTTCCTAATTGTCTGTTTGTGTCAGTTTGTGCGTAAGTTTGTTTGGTGTGTTTGAGACTTTGAGTGTGTGATTGTCTGTGTGTTTTTGTGAGTGCACAAGTCTCTTTGAGTTTGCATTGAACTGTGTAGAAGAAGAGATATGCGCAAAACACAAATGCAAAAATTACTGGATCAATATTCAATCATGTATTTCTCAATTTGTTACTTTATGAGATATTATGTCTTCCCCAATCTGCCGAGTATGGTACTTGTCTAAAGCCTAATGCACACTGCGTGATCCGATCATGATCTGACAAACAACTGTGTATCTGAACTAAAACAAGACTTGCATATTTAAATTATGAAGTTAAGTTCAGATTCATCATACTTAATTGTTTGTATCAGATTGGATGGGACGGTGTAGTGTGCAGTGGGCTTTATACATGGCTACATTTATATTGTGGATACATGTAATGGAAGGAGAATTGTTGGGTACAGTTTCATGTAGAGATGCATTTTGTATCGAGAGAGATATGTGAAACGTTTCTGATATGACGGCAAGATGTCTCTCTGTCTATACTGTGCTTTACTTCTCAAAAGTTATCTCAGGAACTTTATTACGATACTCATTTCATACCTCTTAGATTGTCCTCAAATGTCTGGGATTGGGTGGTGTTTCGTTTCAAGGGGTTGTAATTTTGTATAACTTTTCTTTGCTACTCGTAAAACAATGTACAAACTCG
>JBAMJV010006454.1:0-51710 GCA_037951105.1 Echinarachnius parma | reverse complement strand
CAAATGGGGATATTGGTGATGTTTCTGACAAGTTAATTACTGTTGTTTAACAATGTGAAATTATCATTACAATTACGTTTCCCATTTCTTATATGTTACTGAAATTCTCCTAAATTACAATTATTACGGCATACTATTATAATATAGAATTGTATCAGAACATAATAGCTAGGTTTGAGTAAAAGAATTCCGCAACGATATGAACTATATAATAGTCAGTGCAATAAATATATTGTCATAAAGTGAAGAGCATTTTCAGCAACATGACGAAAAAGTACTTTTTTGATTCACGAATATGTTGCTTTATTAATTGCTCTCGAGTTTGTTGCTCTTTCAAAATGAATAATGCAAATATTTGCGAGTTACAGATTCCCTCGTTTCGTTATTTGCACAGTTTTGTCATTCACTGCCTAGAGATAGTCTGTACAACTGTCTGATGGTTCAATGACCATGACAATCGGTCATGTTTGATCAAAATAGATATAATAATAACGTGAAATGACGGCAATGCTCGAAACATGATAACGGCACGTGACAGTATCATGCTAAAGAGTCCCGTGGAGATATGGCTTGCGGCTATAGTTTCACTTCATCATATGCTATACATGAACCCTACAAAAAGTGATATAAGGTACACATATTTAGAACAAAATGTATCAGCCTCGCTACGAGTTGAATTTTGAAACCCAGCCCTTTTTAAATTTTCTTAAACATACATGTATATAACTCTCATAAAACTTTCTCATATATAATCTGCCTGAAAAAATTGTGCACTCCGGAGTGTTTTGTTTGTTTTGTTTGTTTGAGAATCCACTGATTGTTGTACTCGTACGGCCTGGTCTAACGGTGCGTGTCAAAATATATTTTGCCCCCATATCCCCCTTCAGGATTGGAGAAGGGATCAATCTGTTGTTTTATTTGTCCACTTTGTGTGTGTGTGTGTGAAATTGGACGACACGTCCCCCCCTCCCCCTCCTCCTTTATGTATACGCCTCTGAGTCTGAAGCACCGCGATTGACTAATAGTATAGCACGTAATTCCAGACTTCATGAAAGTAGTATGAAATTGTAATTCGCATGCTTGTTGGCCCATCTCAAACATGTACAGTGCATTCAGTTTTCATCCAGTCCCTCGGCAACCAATCGGATATATTTCATAGTAGACCTCGATCGATTAGATGGATTTAGGTTCGCCAAACAAGACAGTGAGCGTCCTACATTTCCCTTAAATCTTTTCCCAATCCCATGCAGGGGCCTAGTGAGGATAGCTATACGGTGGACGCCTGGACGGATATGGGTCTGGGGCGGGCCAAGGAGGGAACATTTCCACAAAATAAGGGGGGGGGGGGCAGGACAAGCTGTATATGACAAAGTTTTATGAAAGACAAACTGAACCACGGTTACTCCATGATATCAGCTGCTTTTACAAAATGTTCAACTTTCAAAATACGTTCCGAAACTTGAATTCAACCTCAGTTTTAAATACCCTGATGTAATAACAAACATGGGGCTGGGGCGGGCCAAGGAGGCAATGTTTCCACAAAATGGGGGGGGGGGGGGGGGGGGCATGCTGGACAGGCTGTATGACAAAATGATAGAATGGTCTATACTCTTATGGACAAAGTTGTATGAAGGACAAACTGAACCACGAATACTCCATGATAATTTTGATCTGCTGTCACAAGATACGTTCGAAAACTTGAAATGGCAACCTCAGTTTGACCCCGATGGAATAACAAAATTAAAGTACTATCACTTTGCATCAAACCTTACAATGCCAAGTTCCAAAACCGTCATTAGATTATTATACGCAATAAATTCACCATGGTATTGACAGAAGTGCATAAAACGCCTGCTGGGCGGATACGGACAATGTTGGCGGAGGTTTAGTTCTCTTGCCAAAATGTCATCCTTTCCTATTTTCTAATTCTACCGACAAACACAACACAAACAAGTATTTAAAAAAAAAACAGACATACAGACAGACAGACAGACAAAAAACAACAACAACAAAACGGACAAACGCACAAATAGACGGACAACCAACCAACCAACCAACCAACCAAACAAAACACAAACAAGAAAATGGTAGGTCCTCGGTTCGTTACTTTGATAGGTGGTACTCTTCTCAACACTTTTGAGGTGGTACATATTTCCAACTACCCCCACACCGTCCTTCACCCCGTACCCCGTAATATATATGCCTATTCCTCCAAGGGATAATGAACCAGGAAGGAATATATTACTCATTTATTTTCGAAACTTGGTTATTTTATGTTTTAATCTCAAAGAACATACATATGATTGTCCATAGAAAAATAAATAAAATTAAAATAAATAAAATTAATGATGAACTAGACAGTTTACTTCAGATTATGCATCATTTTCCTTCAACTGTCTCATCTGTTATGTCTACAGCAAGGCTAGTTGACATTGTAAAGTAAAACAAAACTAATGTTGGTTGATCATACGCTTACTCGCTCTTTTGACTCAAGTAAACGACTTTAGATGATATGTCTATGCGATTATATAGCTTTTGACCAGCATAATATTTGAAAATGATTTCTGGGAAGGACCGTCATAGCTTAGTGGTTAGAGAGCCGGTCTAGCAATCCGAATGTCTCGGGTTCAACTCCTGTGGAAGAACATTTTCATTGCGTTTTAACCATTAAAAACCACCAATTGTTCTTTCACTGCCACAAAAACACAAGAAAGAAACATAAATTTAAAAGGCCCTGGAATGATAATAACATTTATTTGTCGATTTTCCCCCGCGTTTTATGTGGTATTTTATAGCCACCTCCCAAGGGCAAGCAGACATCTATATACGGTATAATCATGGATAATAAAGTCATTTGATTTACAACATTTTCTCAAATCATTACCAACGCGATGCTTCGGATTTTTTAAAAAACACATGCATGATTCTGATGTTATACTGTATTGTCGACAACCAAACGTGAAGTAATAATGTTATCACCGTTTACAGTATGTGCTGTACACGTCAAGTTATTTACACAAAATTAATGCTTATATTTCATTTATTGAGATGCATACGTTCAACTTCAAGTCCGCAAGAAACCCTTGGGGTTACAATGGCAATCCTGAAGGACAATAATTATTTAGGCCAACAATTGAAATTAGATATAATTATCTCAAGTATAATTTACTTGATATTAATTTGTTACGTTCATGTCCTTAGGTAAACTTTGCAATTACTATTGTCGAGGTTGAATGACATCGTATCACAGGACTGTTATCTGCAACCTGATGGGTCGATTAACTTTACAATTATCATTGTGATATTGACTTGTATCTTTCATCGCAGAAACGAGAAACGCATCATTATAATTATAGTAATCATTGGAAAAGATACGGGGCACATCCACTATTAATAGTTATTCAAAAATTAAAACAAATTGGTGAAAAGAAATATGACTTTCAACTACTCTATATTTGTGTTTTTACTCTTAACAAGATCATTATATCACATTCGCGATAATATTCTAGTTTGATAGAATATTGAACTATATAATTAATGTTCAAGATATGTTCATAATTCAGTTGTAGGCCCTATGCATACTCTCTCATATACATGTATATACTGCAAATTGAAGTATGCAGAACACGTTTGTGTTATTCTAACTATTTTGTTAATTATTTTAATTGCAGAGGTGCCATATATACGACACGATCTCACCTAGTCATGGGCGTCAACAGGCGGGGACGGGGGGGGGGGGGGGGCATGCCCCCCCCCCCCCCCCCACCATTTGAACTGAAGTTGGGGGAATTCCCCCCCCCCTACTTGTTTGTTTATGTATTATGTATGATTGATTCTATAGCTTCCACTACATTTCATGTAAAATGGTTGTATGAGTTATGTACTAAATCGCGCAATGTCAAGCCCAAAACAGCAAAAGCCCTCTATACAATGGAAGGGGGACTCCCCCTCCTACACCCTCCCCCGCTCAGTCACTTCGCTCCCTCACCGATGCCCCCCCCCCCCCCACCACACACTTTTGAGAAGCTGTTGACGCCCTTGCTCCTAGCTGATAAGAAGTTTTAGATCTGATGAAACTCGCCGAAGAGGGTCTAAGGAAATGGGAGCAGAGATTCCCCTCGTGAGTCAACCCAGTGGCCGGGAGAGGGGGTGGGACACGGGGTCGCGTGCCCCCAATAACCAAGTTAAAAAAAATTAAAAAAAATAAAAAGTAAAAACAATGCAAACCGATAAGGGTAACATTTCTGGAGGAAAAAAAATACATAGAAAGCGCATCCAATAACTCACGTGCCCCCACCCTCCCTCCAGTCTCTTATCAAAATTAAAATATATTTCTGTATTCATAATTATTTTCTCAAAAGTGGATTGGGGAGGGGGGGGGGGGGGGGGGGGGTGTCAGTGTATAAAGGAAGCATTGATTTTCAAATGGATACCACCTTGTGCCCTACATAGCTTTTCGTTTACGGGAAGTACCATTAATAGACAGCTTGTTCACAGCATGAATAATGTTTCAGCGATCATGACATGGTTTTTGCAGGGATCGAGTATGGCTTTCCAAAATGGTCTATTAAAATTTGACTAAAACTATCTTCAGGACAAATTCAAATTCAACGGTTCTCTTAATATTGAGTACTCTTTTATTCGGACCATTAGAACTAAACACGCAGTATGGCCTAAAAATTGTGATGATATACAGGGTGGCCCAGAAAGGATGCAACACCTACGATCGTTAATTTCATCAAGACCATTGTTTTTTTGTTTGACTGGGTAGAACATTCTTTTTCCAACAAAATGATACCATGAGCATCGATTTTGGGTAAGGCGTTTGGATGCTAGGGTCATTTTTCTGAGGCAATGTCGTTTTCGAAATTTGCTACAGCTAATTCTATGGCAGGCCGTGGGGCGAGAATGTCTCAGTGTTCAGAGGATCGCTGGAGACGAAAAAGTATTTAGGAAACGACATTGCCTCAGAAATATGGCCCAAGGATCCAAGCGCCTTACCCAAAATTAATGCTCATGGTATCATTTTGTTGGAAAAGGAATGTTCTACCCAATCAAACAAAAAAACACAATGACATTTGGTCGATGGTGTTGATGAAATTAACGATCGTAGGTGTTGCATCCTTTCTGGGCCACCCTGTATAGTTCTATTCTTGGGACTTAGGAACTCTTCTTATTAACCATCCCTATCTCAAATGACCAACGATCAACGATTCGCATTTCGCAATAATACTGCGAGAGCTCGGTCTTTAAACATAACGATTCTTTAAGTCAATATCAAGTATTTGCTGATCACAACGCAATACAAACTGATATGATTGTGACCTCCTCTATAGGTTCCAATATACAGGGTGGCCCAGAAATAACGGAACGGGGAACTTGCCATTATGAAGAAACGTACAGACTATATTAGGTTCACTTGATAGATAATCTTTTGAAAGGAAATTTGATACCAAGAACTGTAATTTTGGTCGAGTATTTTTTTTATTTAGGGCGTCTTTATTCATTAATTCGTTCCAAATCATTTGAATTCGAATGTAACCATTGTATTATTTATACTTTGTATGTTTTGATGTTCAATGTACACTGATCCTTTCAGCACTGCTGAAATGTATACCAAAATAAATAAATAAATAAATGAATTAAGTGACACCATGTCAGGGTCAATTTTGTGTCAATTTCTAGAAAGTCGGTGCCTGATAAATAGCCATTCATGCCCGCCATAGGACCAAGTAGCGATATACGAATTCTTTTGTCCATGTGCATTCAGCTGTAAAACCGATGTCGACTATGCGAAGGGGCATGAATGCACATGGACAACAACTGTATTCGCATTGATCACTCCTTGATGCTATGACGGGCATGAATTGTTATTTTTCAGGCACCGACTTTCTAGAAATTGACAAAAAGTTGACCCTGACATGGTGTCACTTAAGACGCCCTAAAACAAAAACTACTCGACCAAACTTACTGTTGTTGGTATCATATTTCCTTTTAAAAGATTATCTATCCAGTGAACCTAGTCTGTATGTTTCTTTATGACGGCAAGTACCCCGTTCCGTTATTTCTGGACCACCCTGTATAGAGAACTAAACTGCAATGGGAACTGTATTCAACACTGTAATGTCAAAGGCCTATACATACATGTACTGAAGATGAATCGATTTCACAAAACGTCCTCAAGTTACAGCTAGCTAGTGCAGTCGCTTTAAATTGCCCTACTGTGAATGATGAGTGATAAGTCATGCTTGGGTTTCTTATGAGAGCATCCGGAATATCACATACACTCTCACGTAGGCATCAGTAAACTAAATGATATTTATTGCTGATCGCGGTTAATATAATACTTTTATTGTCCAAACATGGACTTGTTAGAGGCGAACTTGGATCCCACTTTGTTGAAGTACGGCTCGGTGGCTTCCGCGGCTGTCGGGGCTATCATTGTGCTGATCTTGACAGTGCTAAATGCAGTGAGTATTATTATATAAATAATGATTAGAATTGCTATTTACACTTCCGCCTTTTAATCCACTTTAATGACGTGTCAGCATTATTATTGAGCAATAGTTTCATATTACTTGCAGGTTCAAGTTTTGTGACGTAACGTGTTAGCATTTCCTATAAATTACGTCTGTCTTGGGGGTCATTATTCGCGCACGGTTAATTGATTTAATAGGTATGGGTGATTGTACTGAAGTTGTGGTCTAATTAACCTAACCTAACCTACCCTAAGCTAATTCACTAATGATTGAGAGTTCGAACAAAATACAGGTCATGTACACGATGCTTTTCACGTCGCACTATTGACATACGTAGAATATGCAATTCACCTATAATTATGAATAATGAATCATAACGATTTGTGAAATACTTATTCAGATCAGTGTATGCAGTGGTGCATGTTGTGGGTGGTGGGGGCCCTGGGGGGGGGGGGGGGGGGGAGGGGGGGGGGGGCTATCGTCATATCCCACAACTTGTGTCCGGCCCCTCCCCTCGAAGATAAACTAAGGGGCCTTGCAAAGTTAAACAAATTCAAACAATCCAAAAAAGATTTGGAAGATGAAGATGAAGATGAAGATGAAGGGCCATTTTGGATTTAAAAAATAAAATTGGAAAACCCCACTCAAAATAAAGATTTATAGTGTAAACAAATGTACTTTACTCGTCTCAAATCAGGGGCGTCGATCCTGGGGGGGCAGGGGGCGGTCGCCCCCCCCCCCCCCCCCAATGAAAATATTGGGGGGCGAACATATCATTTCGCCCCCCCCCCCCCCCCAATAATTCCGAAAATGAGGAAGAAAAAAATCGAGTGATATAATGCCAAAGAGAGGAAAGACACATTTATCAATAATTAATCTTCAAAATAGCCGTTTTTTAGTTTGAAAAGGACTGTAAATCTATTTTTTGCCGCGCGCTTCGCGCGCATACAGTTTCTCATATTGCAAGTTTCATTTCGGTTTGCGGGAACTCACCTTTCGAAATGTGTTGGGCAGTGTAATTTCTCAAACGCACACCTCAAACGAAGTTTATTAAACCCTCATCTATCATGTCTATAGATAGCACACCGTCACAGAAAATAAAATAATCTGAAATATATCTTTCAGTCAATTCGGTCCATATGCGCTGAACGCAAATCAAATTGGAATATCATGTCCCCCCACATTTGAAAGTGGAGGAGATTGTCCCCCTCCCTTTGTCATTATGCATGTTTGGTTCCATACTTATATACTTCATATTACGTGAAATTTCTGTCTCGGGTGTGCACCAAATCTCACAATTTCACGCCCCAAAATACAAAAGCTCCCTACTGTGGGAGGGGGACACCCCTCCCACACCCTCCCCCGCTCGGTCGCTTCGCTTCCTCGCAATGTATCTCCTCCACTTTTGAGAAGTTGTTGACGCCCTTGCTTAGTTTCATGGGAGCCCAATGCCCTAGACAATATCGATGGCTCTATACATGTATAGTATACCGGATCACGTGGATCCATCTCATGCAAGGCTCAATCTTTTCCTCGCTATGCCCTTTACAAATACATTACGAGTAGGTTCACTATTTTATACAATTTTAACACCCATGATAGGAGTTGCACATGTCTGAAATCTAAAAGCTTCCGGGGGCTCCGCCCCCTGGACCCCCATTGTTGTCCCCAAATGTGGGTGCCCCCCAAAGTCAGGTCTTCGAGCCATCAAGACACTTTCAATGAGCGCATAATAAAACTTCCGGGCATGCCAATGTGGGGCTTTTACCTCTCTCAGTGGTCACTCTGGAAATTTTTTCAAATTTCGCCCCCCCCCCCCCAATCGCAAAAACGGATCGACGCCCCTGTCTCAAATCATATAATGACTTTTAAAAAGTCATTATATGATTTGAGTTTGCTGTCCACGTCGGAGATGGATTTCCAACAAAAAAGTTTGGATAGGGGGGTGGGTGGGTGGGGTGAGCTCTATCCAAATCTTTGTTGGATGTTTGGAATTTTAAAAACTTTGCAAGGCCCCTAAATGATCACATTGGATTCCTGTAGTGGCGTAGCTATTATATACAGGGGAGGGGGGCCGGGGGGGGGGGGGGGGGTGGGGGGCACGACGTTTTCCAATAATTTGTCAAAACAATAACAAACATATTTATTAAAAATATTTAAAAATACATGGTATGGTGTGCCCCCAATATTTCACGTGCCGCCCCCTCCCCACCTCAATCAGTCCGACTACGCTATATCAGTGCTGTAGTCGAGTCCACCCTGTCCGAGTCCGAGTCCGAGTCCGAGTCCCTGGAGTCCGAGTCCGAGTCCGAGTCCCAAGGGGAAAATCTTAATTTGCAATTCTTTTTACTGTATAACACATTAGTTTCATTATGATAAATGCCTTACAGTGAACTCTTTATAACATAAATAGTTGTCTGGTTCATTGTAAACTTCCATTTGTCAGAGAATTTATATATTTTAACTCTTCTTACTACAACAGTTATCTTCATAATAGACACCATCAAAGAAATGACAAAGGGTTATCTGCAGAAATGATTTTGGGCAATGTCAAAGGTTATTATTACAGAGTATGAGACAAATTCAATTAAACAAAATTTAATGAAAAAAGTTCATAAAAAGTGTGACAGACGTCGGACAAGAATTTAGTTTATTTTTTTTCACCCTAAATTTCCCCAAAATACAGTGGATAAGGAACTGCTGCATATCTTTTCCTATTGAGGTAATTCACTGTCAAATGGATTAATGGGATATAACTTTATGTGCAAACAGTCAAGTTGCTGAAAAATAATCATTGTTAAAGTTAAGCATAAATTTCAGCAATTTTCTTATCCTTTTAAGATCACAATTTTCAGCATAAAATATAAAATATCTGAAAATTCACGTTTTGTGCCATAAACTGTTATGAACATTAAATGTTCATAACTGACAGTTTATGGCACAAAACGTGAATTTCAGATATTTTATATTTTATGCTGAAAATTGTCGATAACTACTGGACCCATGAGGCTAAAAGCCTAAAATGATTTTAAAATTTGGCCCATTGTAGACATTTTCATGGAATTACCACAAGTTATTACAATCAGAGTATGTCAGTACTGGAGTATATATGTATATATTATACTGATAAAGAGAAAGGGATGCTACTTCACATTTATTTTAACAAATGAATAACAAATATTGTTGTGTATAATTGTAATGGTCGTGTGCGTTCTGCAAAATTTACATTTGCTTGATGTTTTTCTTTGTTGAACGATCAACAAACTCTCTATGGTCCATATACCCAAACAGTATGACACGAGAAACTGAAGACATGATTGTTGAATGACTGGTTGATTGAAGATGCAATGCAAACATCAGTCAGTACAGTATGTCGATTGTTTTTTTTGTTTTTTTTTCGTTATTCGTCATACGCGCGCTGCGCGCTGGTATAGCTAGCGTGCGCGGTAGCCTAGCGCATAGCCGAGGATACCGTACTGTACTTGCACACGTACACACGTACCGTGGTATGGTACACACATGCGCGCTTTACTGTATTGCTTAGTCGCTTCAGCTCAGGCTTTCGTAAATTAATTCACGTTCTGGCCGTAATACTTGACCGTGTCTTGCGTGTTCCTAAACATAAAACGACTAATCTCAACGTCTAGTTAGGCATATAATAGCTTGTTGAGGCGATGTTACGATCATTTTCCAGAATGCCACTCAAGTGAGCAGGTGCGCTAGAACAACAGGTTTGTATTTGCTTGCGCTGGGTAATTTTATGAACTATGAATAAACGTGGGAACACGGAAAAAATGCCGGTCTCGTTGCCGGTCTCGGCCCGATTTTCGGCCGAGTCACGAGTCACCATTGTCGAGTCCGAGTCCGAGACCGAGTCTTTTAGGCTCGAGTCCGAGTCCGAGTCCGAGTCCCGAGAATACGGACTCGAGACCGGTCTCCCGGTCTCGAGTCCGAGTCCGGGCTCGAGTCCTACAGCACTGCGCTATATATACTTGGATTCCCCCTTTGCTTCTTGGCTTATCATAGTTGACCATCGCTACGATACGCTACTGATGAAAATGCAAAGTGTTAACATTTTGAAAACATCGTAACGTCGTTAGAAATTATATTTCTGATCATTCCATGATTCATTTCCATTTGAATTTCATGAAGTGTGATAATTATGTGTTTTCTGTTCGTGTTGTGACCTATCTTTTTTGTCAGTTGAATTTTCCTTGGCCTATACTTACTGACCCAAAAGTTTAGAACAACCCTGACCTGCCTGATAATTATATATGATAGAGATAATTATATTGTGAGATAAACGGATATTCATTTTGAAAAATACTGACCCCAAAATTATGATACAACAACACCTAATAGACCGCTTCTGTAATGTATGCAAATAATATGCGCATGACGTCAGACTCGTCAAGCTTAGTAACTAAGTCCAGCAAGCTAGCTTGCCGGACATGGTTATTTGCCGACGGGGAGTCTGACGTCATACGCATATTATTTGCATACATTACAGAAGCGGTCTATTGTGAGATAAAGATATTGATTTTGAAAAAACGTACCAAAATTTTGTGTTTAAATAATTCTGATGCAAATGTGAACATTTTAGCGGACATAATTTATCATTATTATGGTCACTGCATTTACTCAAAAAGTAGTTTATAAAAGGAAGGAAAATTTCGACAAATTTAAAAATATTAATTCCAAAAACTTATTTGAAAGGAGTTCTCGGCCTGTATTAAAATAATAATAATAATGAAACATTTTTATATAGCGCATAACACATAAGCAAAATTGCATGTCTCTATGCGCTTTACAGAACAGAATACAAAAGGAATTAAATTGTGCACTGGGTTCATAATTATTAAATTTTACGACATGTACGCCCGGGGGGGGTGGGGGGGTCTGTCCTCATTGAAAGGGGGGGGGGGGGGTATCATGCGTGACCAAGAAAACGAGTAATTAGGGTGGTTTTTCACGATCAGGCGAGATACTCGAATATCTCGTTTAGGGTCTCAAAATCACCCACAATCAGGAAATAGGGTATCTTTTTTAGGCTGATGAATTACTCGTTTAGGGTCTCAACATAATGAATTACTCGTTTAGGGTCTCAAAAACTCAGCTTACTTGCTTAGGGTATCAAAAATAGTTATAACTTGCTTAGGGGTTTACAAAAAATTGATTACTTGCTTAGGGTATCAAAAATACTTGCTTAGGGGTTTACACAAAATTGATTACTTGTCTTGGTATCAAACTATCGATAATCATACATGCTTAGGGTGTATTTGTTGCACCACGCAAATACTCGTTTAGGGTGCTTTTGGCAAGTCCTTGGTCACGCATGATACCCCCCTTTCTATGAGGACAGACCCACCCGGGCATGTACGAAGTGTTAAATAAATGTGTTTTCAAGCTCGTTCTAAACCTTTCATATGTAGTTATTCCATAATACAGGGCCGCATATGAAAATGATCTTTCCCCGTATGATCTTGTCATTGTATGAGGGACACAAAATAAAGACTATTGCTCGAGCGTAGGGTTCTTTCTGGCTTATACTGTGTAACAATTCAACAAGATATAATGGACCAAATTGATGAAAACACTGATAAGCAAATAAAGTAAATCTAGGAGAGCTTGGTTGTTATGATAAATATTGTTTTCAATATTTAAGATTGTTATATTACCTCTTTTCCACTGTCAATCGTTTTATATTTCTGCTGTTTATTGTTATATTATTTAGTTTTATTGCTTTATATTTTTACTTTTTGTGCAGCTCTCTGCTCATCGACCGAGCGATCAAGACAATGATGACAACAATGCCACTCGGAATACGAAAATAGAGAGCGCGAAGACAACCCACCGGGAGACGATGATGGTGATACGATGGCGACACGACGATGACGATGGTGATCGGGCATCAGGACTTGAGAAACAATCAAATGGACAAATTGTAGTCGAGAAATTGTCAAGCGCGGTGAAAGAAACAGACCCTGGTGACCAGCTAAAGAGCAGAAGAAATATGAAAAAGAAATTTTACTGACGTTTCACATTAACATTTCCTTTACACCCGAATGTAATTGTCATCAGAGGATAACATTTAATCCCAGAAAATAGTTTTATCCATTGACTTCATACTAATATTGGTAATCAAAATTAATTCCGTGTATTACATTTACCAGTAATAGTCCAAGGTTAAATAAATGACGTCAAATGAGACGACATGTTTTTGTGAAAACTGTTGTGATTCGAATGATTTTGCCCTATTGTCGCCGCATTATATACATACGGTAGTGGCAGAGCCATGCGCGCAGGGTCAATGATTCACATGCAGCAACATCGATCCTTTGCCTTTTTGGTTTGTCAGTTTTCCTGTATTATTTCGCATTGACTTACAGATCAAGGGGGGGGGGGGGGGGGGGGGGAGCATGAACAATAGTTAGGATGAGAATTCCCACATACATGACAGGGTGGGGGGGGGGGGGGGGGGGGGACTTGCGCCCCATAAGCACTGCTCCCATCACGTTTACATGTAGCTGCTGCTTCAACCTTGCCCATCGACACCCATTATAAAGGCGCAATATTGATAATAATTATTATAACAGATCAGTCAAACCTGTATAGTGACCACATAAGGGAAACATGAAAACAGATAATATGGAGTGTTTCTTGAAACAAATAAGTTCAATTCCGTCCTCGTTTGTTCTAATTGTATAATCATTACAATGTATTAATCATTGCTATTGTGTAAGTTTGCCAGAAAGTCCTACAGAGCTTTATTAAAAATGATTTGTTTCGTTTTGGTCATTATTACTTGAATAAATTGAATTGACAAGCTTCGAATGTTTGCATTTTTTGCTCTGTTTTTAAAATTGTATATGATGGCCGTGTTCATGAAACTGCGAGTTCCAGCATGCTGCCAAATAAAATCCCCAATCATTTACAGTGACTTATGATTATAGCACAGCTTGGAATGCAGGCCTATTTTTGGAAGGATTTGAAGATCATAATTATAGATGATGATGATGATGATGATGATGATGATGATGATGATGATGATGATGATGATGATGATGATGATGATGATGATGATGATGATGATGATGATGATGATGATGATGATGATGATGATGATGATGATGATGATGATGATGATGACGACGACGACGAAAATGAGGACGACGATGATGATGAGGATGATGATGATGATGAGATGGTGATAATGTTGATGATGATGATGATGGTGATGATGCTGATGGTGATTATGATGATGACGACGACGAAAATGAGGACGACGATGATGATGATGCGGATGATGATGATGAAAGTGGTGATACTGATGATCATGATGATGATGGTGATGATGATGATGATGATGAACAGATGATGATAATCAATGTGGTAACTATAGGGGTAACCCGCCCCCTTATAATTTGACAAAAACAATACAAAACATATAAGGAGGAAATCTGTGTAAAAAAAATAAAAAGGTTATCCTGCACTTTATAGGGGGATAAATTATTTTTGGTTGCTAACTTCAATCCTAACCAAAACCCTAACCCTAACCCTAAATGTGGTGGCTATTTTGTTAGATATGGTGGCTATAGGTCAGATTTAGTGGTTATAGGTCAGATTTAGTGGTTATATAGGTCAGATTTAGTGGCTATGTCAGATTTGGGGGCTATGGTTAGATTTAGTGGCTATATATGGACTATGGGCAGTATGAACATTGAAGTTAGCAACCAAAAATAATATATCACCCTAAAAGTGCAGGATTACCAATAAAAATACATAAGGTTTGCCCCCCAATCATTCACTGCAACCCCCCCCCCCCCCCGCCCCCCCCCCCCCCCCCACAAGATCAGTCCGACTACGCTACGCCATATATGTTGATTATGAAGATGAGAAAGGGTGAACTCATAATTTATGTATTGTACTCAAACTGGAAAAAGAGGAAGAAGTGCAAATCATGCAGTATCGATCGACAGTAGTTTCCTATAATCGGATCAATTTTTTATCGCATAATCGTCTTATATCGATCGAAGAGTACCGATATATCGATTGGCGAACTTTATCTTGACTTTGAGACGTTAATTGAATGCTTTGACTAAAATCTGAGACGTTTTCTAAACTGAATTAAAGCCGCAGGGACTTGTTCGTATTCCTCGTGTGTTGGTGAACGGTAAGCCAAATATGTTTCCTAACTGTATTCACTCCTTGAAGGTAGTTATTCATAATACAACTAATTATTATTTTAGTTCCCAGTTTTTAGCTCAAGTACGCGGTCGGACGGACAGATCATACGGCGGCCGGGAATCAGAGCAAGGACAAGGGTCCCCGCAGCATGCAAGCGCCAGCGCTCCCCCAGTGAAAGCGCAGCGAGCTTGCTCGAGCTCGAGTCATCTCAATATTCAATCGAGTGGTAGCCACCAAGACAAATTAAAATAGTAAAACTTTCAAGGGAACTCAGAGATCAAGATCAAGAAGAAAATAGTGGCAGACTCTGTCTCTGAGACTCTGACACACACAGAGTTTTTCCTTGTCCCCCCCCCCCCGGACCATTCCGTCTCTGCCTCTGGAATTCACTCATCACTGCCGTCAAATTTTTTTTTTAAACGCGGCTGCTTCAACATTTTAAGGATTTGCTTGAAAAGGCAGAAATCTAGTGCATAGCCTTGATTGCATGAAGGCCTGCACGTTTATAAAATTATAGCCACCATCTGGAGGCGATTTGTGCAGTATTAACAGGACAAGACAAGGCACGATCAATGTCCAATGACACATGTCAATTTGTCATTGGCAATGACGTCAGCCACGGGCGTAGCGACTTACGTAATACCTATTCATAATTCAGGGGGGATGAATGAATAGATCATCCCCCCCAGTTGAATGGGTATCAATGTCAATGACATGTCTACGTCACGTCAGCCCTCACTTGAAATTTGATTGATTGTTAATTTGTTAGTTTTTTGTTTGTGTGTGTGACCTCGACATTTGTTTCTCTTATTTGTTTTTCTTTCTTTCAGTCTTTCTTCTTCTTAAAAAAAAAAAAGACTCTTCATTCTAATTCTATATCAATACAATATTTTATATGATTATGATTAAATGTTTCATTAGTTTTTAAACATTTAAATTTGTGTGTTATTTGTAAACATTAATCATTATTGATAAAGAAAATGAAGATGACTCACCACAAGGCAAAATCTGCATATTGTTTTAATGCTCGGATAAGGGGGGGGGGGGGGGGGGGGGGGAATCATATTTTGTTTTTTCCCCCCTGATCTTTTCGATTTTTCTGCATTCTCAGAAATCGTCAGAAACATGCCGATCATGGCATGATCGAATTCCGATCCAATGATCAGTTACACTGACTAACTTACACTTACACTCAGGCTGTTACAGCATTACAAATACAATCCTGCTAGATCAAGATGCGATCTGATTATGTTTTCTATTCATGTTTGGCTTGATTTTACAGAGTATTGTCTTGTCCATCCTTTGGCCAATGAGCAGCAAATATAATTCTAAATGTTCACTTGACACATGATTCTAATTGACCACTTGACACATTCTTTCATCCCCACTAGCCCTCATCAGCACACTTCTTGTGTTCCCGTCTACTCTAGCCTGCTCCTTCATTTGCTCCTCCAATCTCCATTGTATTCCCCCCATCCTTTTGTTCTTCACTCCAGCTTGTTGCTGTTCGCACCTTCCATCCACCTGTTTATATAATTTAATGTTTAGTACAGTCAGTTGTCATTCTTGTACGCCTAGAAGAAGAGTCTGTCAGATTTGAAAGCTCGTGGCTTCATTGACTTACATTTTATTACACTTGCCTCTATATTGGACAAGCAGTTTTCAGCAGTTTTTTACATTTATTTTAAATGATCAGAACGAAAAACATACAAGATATTGGAAACCCTTTTCTTGATTGACTGGCGTCAGTCTGTGATTCCCCATTTAACTCATATGGGAAATTGATTTCTGCCAATTTTTCAAATTTTTTGAAATTCTGTGGGATGATCCCAAATTAAAGGGATCTACTAGTAGATAGTAACATGCATTGTCCAAATATAGGAAACATGTTTGTTGCAGGGCCCCACACTTACCTTTTTTGTCAGTGGCCGGTCGGGCCAGTGAAATAATTTTTCCCCTTTTCTGGTGGCCCGAAAAATGTTTACTGGCCTGAAAAAATTGTTTCACGAGTAGACTTTTTACTACATCACTCTTTCCTGATCAAACCTGCGATTATAGACAAAGCATGACATGGAAGAAAACAAGATTTTTCTAATTTTGTCCACGCGGGTTGAAAATCTGCTTGTCCGAAGGGGGTTATTTTTAAAATAAGGGGGCAAAATCGCCCTCAGCCCCTGTGTATTTCCTACACTGTCGGGCCACCAAAATATGCCTTTCATACCTTTTTACTGGGCCCAAAGTGCAATTTCACTGGCCCCGGGGCCAGTGGTGCGAATGTCGAGCCCTGTTTATTGTACCTAATCCTAAAAATTGAAACATTCATGTTATGGGCAATTCCACGGTTAGTAACGTTACATTTATAGCATATTTTCATATCATATTCCACAGTAACACCACCTTCTATTCAATTCAAGTCACAATCATGTTACAATATGTTCACCTACCCTAGGTCTATAATACAAAAAAAGATGAACACAATTCAAATAATATTTGTGTCGCCATGGCAACTTTTATAGTCTGTTAGTAACGTTACAAAAAAAGGACATGGAAAAAAACATGAGTCCTTGTGAAAAATATTTCTCGTAAACAGGAGTCATCTGAAATAAATTTTCATCATTACACCATTGACAGTGACAGTGACTTGGCAAATGGTCTGATGTATCAAATATTGAAATATGTCTTTTGGCTTTTAGTAGGAACAACAAAAACCCGGTTAGTAACGTTACGGTTAGTAACGTTACAGTTTGTCCGTCCGAATTAAAATGATGTTTTTAGCATGAATATGCATTTCAAATTCATAGAGGTGACACTGGTTGGTGTACTATGAAGTGTTTTACAGTATTCAAAAGAAAAAAATTAAAACAAAATTATACTTTTCTTAAAAATCCTATAAAACCGTGTTTAAAGCATGTGTAGTCCCACATGTGCCATTTCATGTATAGTTCTGTATCTCAGAAACGAGGACACGACAGTGTGATTTAAAGGCGGGAAATTAAAGCTCTCTCTATTTCATTGTGATTCCTTAGATATAGCTTAAAAAAGAACCAGGATTTGAGAAAAATCAAATAGAAGATTGGGTTGAATGTCCCTCTTATCATGGAATTGCCCTTATCATGTACAATTTCATAGCAAATAACATTTAGATCTAGATGTGAAAGTGATTCTCAGAAGTCACATTACAATCATACACCAATTACGCATTGATCAATAGATTAACACATTATTAGACTCATGCAAAGTATTGCAGTACCATGCATGTACATGTATGCATCACATGTTACTTGTACTTTCACCAAGGTTCTTTATCTCATTGATCTCATGTTCCTTTTGTTTCTCTTCTCTGATTGATCATAAGATAAGAACAGTAGATCATGGTGTCTTCATGTGATGGGAAATAAGATAGAGAGAATAGATAAGGAACAACAGATTGAAGAGATAACAGAACCTTGGTGAAAGTGCAGGTAACCCATGTTGCATACAAACAGCAAATGTGCAACGTGTGCTGGTACAAGCCATGTACTCTGAATTGTTGTTGTGTGATATGAATGACAAAAGTGTTTATAGATCTGTACCCGGACATATTTAGTGTAAGAAAGACTCTCTTCATTTACCTTTGAAAATCACCTTCTTACCAGTTCAGGCTTCACATACTGTAGATGATCTAGTTAGAATTTATAGATGCAATTGATTTTAGATTAAAGGGTACCACCACCCAAAAATAATATTCTTATAAATGAAAGGTAACATCTTTAGTATTTCATTCCATCAACAAGTTCATACAAATATGTTTCCAGAAAGAAAAAAAATAATTGGAAAACGCATCACCATTCTACAGCATGCGTTCATGGGTTTGCATACGTACAAGACTAACTTTGTCCAGAGCGAACGAATCGCCCTGGATTCTATTGTCTCCAAACGTACGCGTGAATAGCATTGGCGCACTCGCAAATGTTTGGCCCGTATGGAACCAGGAAATAGTAGTGGTTCCGTAAGTGGTGGAAATTAATTGCTTTGTTTATGAATTACACAACCCTTTGCAAAATGTTGGATATCTATTTTAATCTATTTGATATCACAAAACGGTACCAAAACATATAATTATGTGTTGTTCTTTGGTGGTCCCCTTTAACTTTACTGGCTCATACTGGGAGTCTGATATCATCTTTTCCCAGTACCAGGACTTATTGCTTAGTGTAAAAAAAATTCTCTTCATTGACTTTTGAAAATCACCTTCACAAACTGTAGGTGATATAGTTTCTGCATTGTAATTATGTAATGTGCAATTGATTTTGGATTAACTGAAAATTAGAATGAATGAACTGAACTGAACTGGAAATCTTAAATCTGCCTTTTCGAAGAAAACAGAATTTATGTTTCTTGTTGGTGATTATTGCTTTAAAAATATAAATCTATAATTAGTGTGTGCTAAATTGTATTGAAGAAAGAATTATAATCCCTTTGTTAACTAAGTAGAAATTCTTTCACATATAGATAATATTAGATATTAATCTGGTTAAATGTGGTCAATGTTTATAATTTACCCTCATTTATGTATTAACTTTAAACTTTTGAACTGTACTAAACTGAAGAAAAAATCTGAAATCTGTTGTTTCCGTGAATTATTTAGTGCTGACAGAATTGTACCAGGATGTAAATGCTTAGTGTAAGAAAAACTCTCTCCATTGTCTTTTTGAAAGTCACCTTCACATACTGTATGATACTGGATGCTTGATGCAATAATCCCTTTGGAAGCTCGTACAGGACAGTACTCGTTCTTTGGGGAAAACAAATTTCAGACTTTCTCTTCATTGCAGTACAGCAAAAATAATACACGGGGGCTCAGGGCGAATTTTTCCCCGAAATGCCCAAAAGAGCCCCCAAAAATCATAAAAGAGCCTGGCTGTAAATTTGCATGGAGTTCAATGCAAAAATGTTTTTAGAGTGTTATTTTTATGCAGGCAAGCTTGAAAAGTAGCCCCCGAAAAATAAATATTGATTTTTTCCCTGTTTCAGTACAATTCATTCATTTGATCTACCGTATTTGTCGGTGTATTACCCGCTCCGGTGTATTAACCGCATCCCTAACTTTGGGGGTTTTCCATGAAAAAAAAAAAAAAATTGATAGTATAATTCTTGATTTTTGGATGGTCAAAATGTGCCGAGAGTAAGAAAAAACATTCTTCTTTTCCAGAGAGTTTTTGTCTATGAAATATACTTCAATTTACTGAAGTCTCTGAAGCACATTACGGAAATTATGAGCCCCTTCCCCGATCAATCCGTAATTTATAACATTTGTTGAGCTTAACAGAAAACAAAACACGGAACACTATGCATGGGACTGTAGTGAACAAACGAAGACAAACGGAAGACAAACAAAGACAAAACAAAACATGAATCAAATAAGAGATGAAAAAACTGTACCTTGATATGTTTATTCCTTCTTACAAGTTCAGATTTGGTTCAATCTACCCTCGAAAATAGTAAATTTGAAGCTCTTTTTGGAGATGAAAAATTGCGATCGTACCTTTGCAAGTGGTGAGGAAAAAAAGCGTGCAGACGCGATTTGACTGAAATTAGCGATCATCCTATCGTGATTGATCGCTAATTTCAGTCAAATCGCGTCTGCACGCTTTTTTTCCTCACCACTTGCAAAGGTACGATAGCAATTTTTCATCTCCAAAAAGAGCTTCAAATTTACTATTTTCGAGGGTAGATTGAACCAAATCTGAACTTGTAAGAAGGAATAAACATATCAAGGTACATTTTTTTCATCTCTGATTTGATTCATGTTTTGTTTTGTCTTTGTTTGTTTTCCGTTTGTCTTCGTTTGTTCACTACAGTCCCATGCATAGTGTTTCATGCTGTGTTGTGCTAGTGGGGATTTTCGTGCAATTTTCCCTATCTCCGTGTACAAACCGCACCCCCCTTTTTGCTGGTAATTCCATCGGGAAAACCATGCGGTTAATACACCGACAAATACGGTAACTAGTTAGTGTAGTCCGCACCATAGGAATGTATTGTGCAATTGATTTGTTTTTATTGATTGTAAATTAGAATGAATGATCTGAACTGAATGTCTTTAAAGTCATACCTGTAAAGTGTCCAAATCCACGAAAATTACTTGGAGCTTCCTCGTTTCTCTTATACCGTGTTGTTTAGCTTATGGTAAGAGAAGAATAAAATAAGGTTTGATTTTTTCAAATGTCCCTTTAGTATGAAGATAATTATCATTGAAAATCATTATTTCTAAAGCGTTAATCAACGCAATTGAAAAAAAGTACAATTGTCTTAGCTGAGAATGTCCGCATGCAGCACCCGTGAGAACATTCCGGAGATTGAACTTTGAGCCGAGCGAGTTCAAATTCCATGAATTATGTACTACGTGTGTAAAAATACACGGGTGCGAATATCTCAAATGGATCATTCATTACTGCGACAAAAGTATGGCAGACCATCAGTATTCGGTGATAAAATATGAACTCAATATTCGTTTTTTTCACTAGGTAAACAGTGTTCGTTTTCTTTCAAACTTTCACAAATCTTTCAATTGTATTTTACAATGATATTGATGTAGGATTGAAGTCTCAAATGTCATTTTGTGCAATATCTGACACTTTCCAGGCATCACTTTAATCTGTTTTTTAGAAGAAAACAGAATTAACGTTTTGTTGTTGCTTATAAATCTGTACAAGGACATTCTCTTGGAAGGAATAATCCCTTCATTCAAATCTAAGAATTACCTTCACGTAGATAATCTGGTTTAATGTGGCCAATGTTTATAATTGACCCATATTTTTGTATTTAAAACGAAAATTAATGAACTGCACCGAACTGAAGAGAATGTCTGAAATCTGTTTTCCCTAAGTACGAGTATATGGCAGTGGTGTTTGCAGATCTGAACCACATAACCAGGATTCATTCTTTAGTGTAAGAAAGACTCATTGACTTTTGAAAATCACCTTCACTTGTACTATAGATGATCTAGTTAAATGTAATCTGCACTGTTTAAAGTGATCAATTAACTTTGTGAAAATTCAACCAAACCATTAATTGCAACTTTCACACTTTTCTTATACGTTGTTGTTTGGTTTATTGTAACAGAAGCATGAAATGGGTTTAATTTTTTCAAATGTCTCCCTAATTGAAACGGTCTATAGACACTTTCGACCGTATTCAAGAGTATCCGAATTAACTCAATTGTCCATAGTTTCCAAAGTCGGATACTTCACGCGAACGATGAGGATAAAATGAAACATTGATTTTCTCTGTATTCATTAGCCAGGTAAACATTATTCCTTTTCTATGAAACTCACACATGAAACTCATATCATTCTCAAGAATCTTACAATAAAATATATGATTTAAGTCTCAAATATTACTTTTGAAAAAAAAGTGAATAATCACTTTAGTGTAATATTAATATATTATACATTTTTAAATTATATGAACTGAACTAAACTATAAATCTGAAATCCGAGCACTAAAAACATTGATTGTGGTAGATCATGACACTTTATAGATCTGTACAAGGACATGCTGTTTTTGAGAAAATCCATTGATTCATGGACTTTGAAAATAACTTTCAGTTTTCATACTGGTTATGTAGTGATTGTGGTCACTGTTTATGTAACAAGTTAGTACAATTTTGTATTGATTGTAGATTAAAATGAATGAACTGACTGGAAATGGAAGTCTGAAAATGCCAACAAAATTGTACACCTTTGAAAGTTTATATACTGAAATAGTTGATCATCATTCTATAGCCTTTTAAATATTTTTTAAAGAATTTATTAGAAATTCCCAATATAAATTTTGTTCAAATTTTCTTGCTAGTGCATTTAATAGTAAAAATGTTCAGCACTGAACCTAGAAACTAGAAATTACATTTACAATCTAAATAATTCTTCACTTCAAATATATAGTTACCATTATATCCCTCATGATAATGTACTAGCCATGTGATTGGTCGAAACGCCGTCACGTGTTCAAGTATAATTTCTCCCATCAAATCCCAATCTCATATTGTACTTTTGTACAGTACCTTTTTTGTCGAGGACAACGAACTTTTTGGCCCTGTCGAGGGTGTTATAGTAAAATGCTGATACGCATGTAATCTCATAGGGCACGTTGTTAACAACCTCTAAATTAGGAATCAGCGAACGTTTACAACCGACTTGTTTTGTTCCCATGACAACCCAGAACGCAGCGGCAGCCAATGTGAACGTTTGTGGCAGCGCAAGTATGCGTGTGCGCGCTGGTGCGCAGAAAGGTAGCGCGCTGGTGCGCAAAGTTTACGCGCGGCTACGCTTAACGTAACAATGGTATAAGCGTCTTAGCCTTTTAATCATAAATCGTGTTCATGTGCAGGATTGACAAAATGAAAATAAAAGACTCGATCATTTGCTCAATATTCCAAACTTTTGAGCCCTTTGTGTTAGTTATAGTTCGTTTGTGATCAAAATAATATGAGGGATATAAAACAAATAACCAAATCTCCTTGCTCGGGTGATGGAGGCAAACTATACGCGCCTCGGTGATCTGCGAAGGTACCATCATGCCTCGGCTGTCGCCTCGGCATGATAGTACCTTCGCAGATCACCTCGGCGCGTATAGTTTTGCCATCACCCTCCCAGTCGATGGTTATTTGCTTAATATATCCCCCCTCCCCTCTCGTATAATAAGTCATATAAATACCACTGATGTAAAGGTGCAGTAAATGTTACATATTGTAAATTTGACCCATTTGACTGAAAAGAGGATGAAGGAATAGTGGATTCCAATTGCAAAACCATTGTATCTTCTACCATAATCTTAGAACCCCTCCCCCCCCCCCCCAAAAAAAAAAAATGATTATAAATAATAAGGTAACTTTCAACACTATAAAACTGAATAATATAAGTGAATTATAAGTAAAATAAAATAAATATTTGAACAAAATGGGAAGGGGTGATTTAGTTACAGTAGTTCAGTCTTCCAAATTTCTTGTCTACATTATGACCTTGTCCTCCCATGATCCAAGGAAAGAGAAAAGTCTGTGGCAATTTAGCCTGATTACTGGCTGCCCTTTGTCATTGAGGTGTTCTTCGTGCATACAAACAAAATGTGTGCACACTGTACTGGTGACTACTAGACCTTTACTCAGAGCACTCAAGTGTGACTCACATATTGAATTCTGTGGCAGTCTCTAATGAAAGTCACCACAAGGTTATTCATTGTACAGTACTGAGTGAGTACTACGCAATAGCGAGCTATTGCCAACATCCAATAGCTGGTCTTGTTTGGCCTAGACCGGTTGGATCTATTCATTCATTCACATGTACATGCAGTGCTGTGTCATACGTGCAGATCGATTGAACACATGATTTCCTGAATAAAAGGAGAACTCTTTGATTTCAGAGGACAGATTGTGATGAGATTGTGATCATATATCCATCTCTTTTGGCTTCCTGTTGACTTGAATTTCTGCACATCCGTGTCTGCTTCTGAATTTGTGCCATAAGGTATAAATTACTCGTTCGAGGATAGGTTTTCAACATTTTACTGTTAGATTTGCTTCTGGAATTGTCTTGCTCCAACGTTGGCTCACTCAGCTATATCATTTGTATTCTGTTGCCTTTCATGTAAGTGAATTATTTTATTTTATTTTATCTACATGTACTGCTATCTGCTTTTGAGAGGGCTGTATTTATTTTGCAGAAATGTTTTTTTTTGTACCACTTTGTTTTCATTTAGATGTGTTTATACTCAGCTCTGTCATTTGCAAATTGCACATTTTTCAGATTTACATACATCATGTACATTAGTAGTGTATACTCTCTGCTCAGTCTGCTGATTTTTTATTTGTTTGTACATTGTGAATGATGCAATCATTTTAATCACACATGTAAACTTGTAAGCTTTCAAACATGTGTATAAACTGTATGCATGTTCATGTACATGATATGCCTTCGAGTAACTCAAGTGAACGCTACCGCGGAGCGGTAGCGTTCAAGGTCGGGCTCATAGTGCCCCCGAATTTATGCGCTAATGTGCACAATAAGTGTGCTTAAAATTATAGATATGATACGGTACTTACCACCGTGTAGATGATACATATGTTATGCAACTATGGGGTGGATCAGAATGATGATTTTTTGCTCCATTCCGCATAAAAATGAGTGATTTATGCACCTCATCGACTTCTTTCCGTGTCGTATTGCGACTTCTGAACGACCGATGATTGCGCTTTAGTCTTCATTCAAGTCGCCCGCCGATTCCAAATAGACGGCAGATCTGACGCGCGCGTTTAGTGGTCGTACGGACTTACGCGTCAGATCGATCTGTCGTTTACTTGGAATCGGTGGGCGACTTGAATGAAGACTATAGCGCAATCATCGGTCGTTCAGAAGTCGCGATACGACACGGAAAGAAGTCGATGAGGTGCATAAATCACTCATTTTTATGCGGAATGGAGCAAAAAATCATCATTCTGATCCACCCCATAGTTGCATAACATATGTATCATCTACACGGTGGTAAGTACCGTATCATATCTATAATTTTAAGCACACTTATTGTGCACATTAGCGCATAAATTCGGGGGCACTATGAGCCCGACCTTGAACGCTACCGCTCCGCGGTAGCGTTCACTTGAGTTAGCCTTCGAGCTGAATTGACATTAGACATGTTAGAGTAGAATTGTTTAGAGTAGAATTGTATGTGTGTACACAATGTTTGATATGTGTGAGTGTGTGTTACTGTGTTTGTGTATGCTCTTTCTGTGGGAGTATATATTTTTACCAGTTATTTATTTTTTAAATAAAAAATACATGCGCATGTACACAGTGGCGTAGCTACGGGGGGGGGGGGGGCACGGGGGGGCACGTGCCCCCCCAATCGTTTGGCAAAAAAAAAAAAAAAAAAAAAAATGGCGACCCGACATGAAGCCAAATGTGTCTACAAGGTATATCATTCATTATTATCACGTTTTATGTAATGTGTGATAATAATCATTATCAACGATAATAACCAAGAACATAACAGTCGTTCCCTAGTACTAGCAATAAATAGCGCACCTATATCAGTTTGAAGAATCCTTCCAATATAGCGCCTTATGCACATTTTCAGTCCCGTGCGCGAGGATCGACGCTCACCGCATTTCAGGAGACATAGAGCGTGTATAGGCCTAACAAACTTCCTAGCATGGTAAATTGTTTATCATACCAAGGGCCCTTTTATGATCTTGAATCTGCCTCCCGCTTTTATAGATAATGTTGACGCCTTCATGCAGGCTATAAAGGCGCATAGCTGCACTACGTAGTCCTAAATGTCTAGGTAAAGACAAACTTCTTTTACTAATTTCTTCACTCCAAATGCACCCGTTCCATTAATTCATGATGCATAATCTAGGCATATTGTTGATGATCATGATTGAAGGAGCACCAGTCATCTTCTCCAGAGTCGATATCTGCATCAGTTGAGCATAGGCCTAATGAAACTAATTCAAGGGACCCGAGCATAGCTGGGTTTTTTTTGTTTTGAAAAGGACTGTAAATCTTAATTTTTGCCACGCGCTTCGCGAGCATATTCTGAAATACTGATATATACGAAATTTATTAGACCCTCATCTATCATGTCTATAGCACACTATCATCGGAAAATAAAATAATTTGAAATAATATATCTTTTAGTAAATTCGGTCCATATGCGCTGAATGCAAATAAAATTGGAATATTATGTCCCCCACATTAGAAAGGGGAGGAGATTGTCCCCCTCCTTTGTCATTAAGTATGTTTGGTTCCATACTTATATTCTTTATATTACGTGAAATTTCTGTCTTAGGTGTGCACCAAATCGCACAATTTCAGGCCCCAAAATACGAAAGCTCCCTACTGTGGGAGGGGGACACCCCCTCCCACACCCTCCCCCAATCGGTCGCTTCGCTTCCTCGCAATGTCTCCCCTCCACTTTTGCTTAGTTCCATTGGAGCTCAATGCCCTAGACTATATCGATGGATATAGTATACAGGATCACGTGGATCCATCTCACAGGCTTAATCTTTCCTCGCTATTACCGTTTTAAAATACGTAACGAGTAGATTCACTATTATATACCATTTTAACACCCATGATTAAGACAATGATAAAGACAATAATGACCATACTTCTACAGTGATATTTTAAACAACAATTTCAAAAATTTCAAAAAAATTGGGAGGGGGTGAACCCCCTCCCACACCATCCCCTAAATAAATGTAGACAAGCATACGGCGTGAGAGTATTTGAGTCTGGTGTGTGTGTACACGTAGGTTTGATTGTGTGTGTATACTTTAATTCAGTATTATCAAATTTCCTTCCAAGGTATGCACCAAATTGCATTATTTCAAGTACAAATTTGCAAAAGCTCCCTACCGTGGGAGGGGGGACACCCCCCTCCCACACCCTCCCCCCCTCGGGCGCTACACAAAAAGTGTTTTGAATTGCTTTTCAATTCAATCTTCAAGATCTCTATGATTAGGGAGACATAACAAAATACAAGAGGAGTGTGGAAGCTTGAGACTGAGTGATTTTGGTTGAATTATTTGACAGAGTGTAACTAATATAATGGATCACATCATCACATAACATTGAGTGAATGTGAAGACTCTGGAACATAGCTTTATTCTAAATTGTTTACCATGTGTGACCGGCTATAGCAAAACCCTGCACTTGTCTGTAAAAATCAAAATGTAGATTGTCATACCATAAGAAAGGCCTCATCATTTAGCTTTCATTTGATGCTTTGTTCTAACGAATTGGTCAATAAATGGCAAAGATATGATTGTTTCAATCATACAATCATAAGTCTTTTGCACACATTATGTAAACTTAAAATGCTTATTTCTTCAAAACATAAAACATATTATCGTGCATCTATTGTCCAAATATTTCAGAATTTAAGAAAAAAGTAATAAAGAAACAAATGTTCTGGAATATTTCTGAGTGTTTTCTAATTGCTATTCCAAGTTTAGAATGTCATCATCTAATTTCCCTAGAGGCAGATGTCTTGCATGAAAATGCTGCGCTTTCTAATTCTATGTACCCTGGCAAAATGTTTTTTTTTTTTTCATGGACTTGGTTTTGCCCGGACACTTCTTGAATATAAAAAATTACATTGTCATGTGTCAGTGTGTTCTGTGCTAATTGATGTTGTTCACACTAATTGAACCAATATATGTGTAGAGTGTAGACAATGTGTACTTTTAAGTTGTTCTCTAAAATGTAATAAAGTCTGTATAGATCTGTCCTGATGATAATTAAGACACAGAATTGCAGATGGATGTACGTATGTAAAATTGGACTGCAGCCCAAAGTCATGGTCACCGTCATAGATATTCCAGAAATTTACTCTAGTAGACGTGTACTGTCATAGGCTGTAGAATCACACACATTTTCTATTCATCTCAACAGATAATGTTGGGTACATGTATATTTATTTTCCCTGCTTCATCTGATCCTATGCTGTGTGCCTACTGCCTGGCTAGAAGGCAGCTGCTACTATTTTGGAAGTTTTTGGAATGACCCAGTCAGGGTTCAACCAGGGACATCTAGGACTGGCAATGATGCATATATTGTGAAGATAGCTGATTGGTCTAGTTTTTTAATTGGTTCTCTTTCAAGAATTGCTACTTATACAGTGTAACCTCTTTATAACAAACTCTGTTATATCAAGGTACCTGATATACGGTGAAACCTCTTTATAACTAGCTCTGTTATAACAAGGTACCTGATACAGCGAGGTTATTTCACAGGTCCAGGTTCTGTGCATTTTATTGTTTTTAAGCCCTGATACAACGAGATATCTGATATAACAAGGCAAATTCAATGGACCAAAGGTGCTAGTTATTATGAGAATTCACTGTAGACTGAAACCATGAATGGGAATTCCCAGAACCTACCAACTGCAGAGGGTGAGGACACCCGGGTCAACCTGACTGCTACTTTTGAAGTTATCTTCAAATTATTTGGTTTCAAACGGATTTGAATTTCTTGAATTTTGTATCTTTTTATTTTATTTCATTTCAGCAATTTCTACAACCATGATAGGAGATTCCTATAACCTACAAACCGCTCAAATGGAGTCTCAAAATTAGACTGTTTGGCTATGTAGCTTATTGTGAAGATAAGTTATCACTCACCTAACCCCCTTTCTTTCTAGAAATGGTACTCATCTCTGACATTTCTATTTCAGATCGACAATAAACATCTGCAACCATGAACGGAGACTCCCAGAACCTACCGACCGCTGAGGGTGATGCTGCCCCGGTCAACGTCCTGAACCGTATGGCCGCACTGCCCATGGTCAGCTCCACCATCAGCCAGGTGTCCAATGCCTACAACTGGACCAAGGACAAGAGCAGTCTGGCCAAGTACACCCTGGAGGTGGCCGAGAGTACCGTTTCCATGGCAGCCAGCACCGCCCAGCCCATGGTCGATCGATTCGAGAAACCAAGTGAGTGCTCAAATCCAAGTTATTGTTTTTTAACATTTCATTTTAAAATTACAGGTATGTGATGGTTAAAACATTGTCTAGTTAGTGCAAATAATGTATTAGAAATTTAAAAGGCTCATTGGGACTTTCTATTTTAATATTACAACAGAAATAACTTTAACTTTCAATTTCACAGGATATTGTTTATTTGGTTTTCCCCTTTTTCCTTTCTTTTCTCCAAGATTCATGCATTGTTTTTCTAATACAATGTACAGTATGTCTATAGATATGACAAAATAGAAAATAGATAAATTGACAAAATGAGTGCAAGATGTGATTAATATATACATTTCGTGCTGTAACTGACCTTGTTGATCGGATCGTTTGATCGGATCGGCAAAAATCGATCGATGAAAATCGGATCGAAAAAAATCGGATCGGATCGGTAAAAAAAAAAAAAAAAAAAAAAAAAAATGTTCTTTGGAAAATGATCCCCAAAAACATATTTTGGGAATATAAATGAATACCAAAGCAACATATATCCATATGAATAAGCCCAAGGTAATCTTGTATGGGTATGCTTTCATTTCGAACTGATTACCTCTTCTTTTACAAAATTACTCGCGTGATTCTGAGCTTAGTCCCATGTTATTAATTTGGCGTAACCTTTCAGAATCGCAGCGAGTAATTTTGTAAAAGAAGAGGTAATCAGTTTGAAATGAAAGCATACACATACAAGATAACCTTGGGCTTATTCATATGGATATATGTTGGTTTGGTATTCATTTATTTTCCCGAAATATGTTTTTTGGGATCATTTTCCAAAGAAAATAAAAAACACGATTTTTTTTTAAAATTTTTTTTTAAATTTTTTTTTTTTCCGATCTTCCGATTTTTTCTGCATGATCGGAAATCGGCAAAAACGAGCCGATCAACCATGATCGGATCGGGATCGGCATGCCGATCCGATGATCGGTTACTTACAGCATTATATACATTATTATGAATTTGACATATTTTTGCTGTTAATTCCCACAGTTTCTGCTGCAAACAGTTTTGCCAACCAGCAGATGGACAAGCTTGAAGAGAAGGTGCCAATGATCACTGACACTCCTGACAAGGTGTGTATTGTATGCTAGGACTATATTAATTTGCCTTGGTATTTCCAGGGAAAAGGAACAACTCTGGGGCTACTTTTCAAGCTTGCCTGCATTAAAGGGATAGTTGAGTTTTGGTAGAGAGGGCGCTAGACTACTTTTTTTGTTGTGAGGTAATGAAAAACTGAGTGTAAAATTTGAAAGAGCATAATATTTAAATAATAAAATCATCTTTGTTTGATCAAAATCGGTTCAGAGACTGGCTGAAATATCCATAAATATAAACAATTTGTAATAAAGCTGGGGCCCCAGGTTTATTAGAGAATTTTGAACCAGCCGTTAAAAATTCAAAAAAATGCTTCCTCTTTTCAAAAAGTTACAAAATAGGTATTTGAATAGTTGTTGGTTATTTCTCTATCTAATCACTATTTCAACAAAGCATCACATGCACAATATTTTATTCAAAATGGTTGATACCGATGAGTGTTTAGAGAGCGCCCTCTTACATTTTAACAGCTCTTTTTGAATGATAACATGATCTTTACTACCGGTAAGTCATTTGTAATTGTGTGTTCCTTTCTAGTTATAACTATTCGTTTGTAATGTAATGATGCAGGTTTTAGTTACTAAAATTCATTTTCACCAAAACTGTACTCTCCTTACCAAAACTCAACTATCCCTTTAAAATAAGCACTCTAAATTTTGTTTTGCATTGATCATGACAAATTATTGCTCTTTTTGGCATTTCAGATATTTAAATTCAATTCAAATAAATGTATTGGTATATGTTAAGATCTTAAGCTCAGTTTATGTTTTTATAAGTAATCTTAACCCCATTATTGTTCATGTACTCATTTGAAAATAATTGTTATGATTTGTGCAGGTGATGACTGACATCCAGAGTGGGACCAAGGACCGAATCAACAACCTGCTGCTGACCAGACTGGGCAAGGTAATGACCACTGGAGTGGACACTGCTCTCCTGCTGTCTGAGTTTGCTGTCGACTACTACCTGCCCCAGGAAAATGGTAATGATAGAAACTTTGGAATAACTCTCGCTCCTTTTTTCCAGAGTGAAATTAATATGTTCAGAACTGCTCCCTAAATCCTCTGTCTAGGGACTTTGTAGAGAGAGTGTTTGGTATTCTGAATAATAATTCTCTTAAAAAAGTGTTAAAGGACTGAGCTAATGTTAAGCAACATTTGTTTGTCTTACATTATTTCTCCTTGCACTATTTTTTAGCAGCTCCAAGCAATTAAACAAACATTGTGTTGGATGTCGCTTAATATTGAATGTGGGCATAGATTTATTTGTAGATCTTGATTATATTTCAGGAATCTTGACTTCATTTAAAGCTTTATAATATATTATGTTCTATATTGAATTGTGTATGTAAGGCACATTAACAAATAACTGAATATGATTTTCGCACACAACAGCTTGTGGGTGTGCTGACGGTGAGGGCAATGCCATGGCAACCGCTGGGGTTGAAGATGACCTGCCCAGCGACAAGCCCCTAGAGGCCACGGTCCAGCGAGCCACGCGGGTGACCAACAAGGTGCGCCACCGTGTGGTCAACCGCACCATGCGCAACATCAGATATGCGCAGAAGTGCAGCAAGGAGACACTGGATAAGCTGCACTACACCGTTGACTTGGTGAGTAGCAGAGCCGAAAGTAAACTTGAATGAAAGAATTATTGTCCCTATAAAAGTTGCATTTGAAATATATTTCAAATCAGTGATTGTGGCTGGATTACCCAATATATTACACTACTATGCAGAATTGAGTGATGGTTAAGGATGTAAGTTATTGCAGGGTTGACAGGGAATATTAAAATCAGCATCCATTGATTATCATACAGATAATACATATATCATACAGATGCGAGTATGCATATATACCAAAATTTACTCTTCAAGAGCACCCAGTACATGTGTCTGTCTATATAAAAGTATGTAATATTCTTCTACCCTTGCACAAATTTTGAGAAATATTGCTTTATTATGATTGTAACTCTTGATTTATCGGAATACAGATGGAGTATGCAAGGACCAACATTGACTCGGCCAACCAAGCGGTGAAGAGCCGGATTGATACAACCCAGGAGACCCTGTGGAAGACCTGGGATGACTGGACACTGGAAGAAGGCCAGGGTGACGCAGAGGCAACCAAGGCTGAAGTCGATGCAACGGTAAGGTCTAATCCAAAGAGAAAATGCTGTGTCACCATTTTATTACTCCATTGGGTACCCCCAAAAATAACAAATTAATGTACTAAAAACAATTATGTTTTGGTGTAGTAGGCTAGTGCTAATTTGAAGCTCAAAATTAACAGTTTATATAAATAGAATACATAAATTCCAAGTATATTCATTTAAGTGGTTTACAATTACTTGGTGTACTGTCATAAATATCTTCAACCAGTATCCTGTGCAAAGTTGTTTCTTTTTTAGATATACTGCTCAAAATTTGATGCGTGGCAACCGTGCAATTGTACTTTTGCATGATTAATGGTATTGGTCTACGGGCATGCCGTTGTTCAATGGCTTACGGTTTGAACTCGTTATGAAAACCGTTTAAGATAAAACGGAAGTTCTACGCTTTTATTGTATCAGCATGTTAATACTGTCATGCTAACATGCTGGTTGTTATGTATTGCATACACAAGTATACACATTTATACACATAGGATCACTTCTAATTTATGAGGGCTTGACAAGGCACAAAATGTGTCATGACCATTGTGTAGGAATGGTTATGCTCAGAAAAATAGAACAGTGAAACAAAATACATGAATCGCATATCAATATATTGTCAGTTCCATCTGTACATTTTCCTGCTTCTAACATCAAACATTATAAAAAAAACAAATATATCCCTTGGCTTTTATCCTTTAGTGTACTGACGGGTCACAGCTGTTTGAATTAATACATGAGAGTTCCTCTTGTATATAACTTGCCACGACATATTGGGTCCTTGCACTTTAAAATTGAATCAATAAGCGATGAAATACAGCTGGCCCCTTGAATTGGTCAGACAACCTTTCTGTACAACTGGCCCTAGGAGTGTGTTCAGTAGGAAATTTAATTTGTTGGAGGAAGTAGAAGGATTATGATAAGATTAAATAAAAGAGGGGGAGTGAACAGACAAGTTGACCCTACACATGTACAGAATATCAGGATGAACACACAGTTCTTCTGCATATATACAATATATATGGAAATGGAAATTAAGTGACATCTCTCATTTTCAATGTTAGTATTTGATCGAACTAATCATTTTCATTTTTATCTGTATTTTGTCATTTTTTACCCAGTAAGAAATTCAAGTATCTCTGTGTCCTGACCAGTTACATTTGGGGTTCTGAATCTGTACTTACATGAATGATAATATAAAAAATGTCATCAAAGTAAACGGTTTGCTCTCTCCTGGTTTTGATAGAATGGAGAGCAGAAGACGCTTGCGATCGCTCGTAGCCTTGCTGGTCGTCTCCGCGTCCTGAGCAGTAACGTCGTTGGGTCAGTTCGCGTGTTGCCACAGAGCCTCCGATCAAGGGTTGAAGAGGGACATGAACTGGTCACTGCGCTCTGCAACTCATTTGAAGAGGTCAGTCTTCTGAATTCATACTTTTTTCAAATTGTTTGGCATTATACTAGTAAGTAATACATCGACTGAATCAATGCAATATTTCAACACTTTTACCCTATTCAGGACCGGTCCTGAAAAATTTGTGGGCTATGGTCTATGGAGAATGCATGTTATACCAATTCAGATAGTCTTCAACGGGTTAATCTAGTCTGTAAGTCCCCTATTCAATACCGGATATTCCTTTGTAATGCACTTCCTGTGTATAAACCATTTCAGAATTATGGGCGTAATATTCAAATACTGGTTATTTTAATTCTGATATGTACTGTTTTCTTGATTAATGAAAACGAAACCTTAATGATTTTCCTCTTTCATAAATTGTCAGATGAGAGTTCTGTAATTATGTAATTCTGGTAAATAAATTATGAATATATCTTGACATTGCTAAATATATTACTCATTGCGGATATAGTATCGAAAATAATATCGCTAGTGATATTTGTTTGTCTCGCAATGTATGGTCAACAAGGAATCTAAAAGATCTCACGAAACGTCGTGATCTTTTAGATTCCTTGTTGACCATACATTGCGAGACAAACGAATATCACTAGCGATATTATTTTCGATATCTTGACATTATTTCAATATGTGCATATTTCTCCCATCAAATGAACGTAGCTACTTTTTGATATTTCAAGGTAAGTATACATGTAATTCTGATATTCCCTCTATTTTTTCACAGATATAATCTCTGATTATTCTCCAACAACAAGACTTTCACTTGCAAGCATAATTTTGCCAGCTAAACTGAGAGTTCAAAATAAATTTCCCGAAACACATCCCATAATTACGACTAATACTATAGGTCCAGATAGTATGTGATCTTCCATGTTCATATCATGTGTCTCCCTTTCAGTAAAGTTAAAGTGATTTCTAATCCAATTTCTGCGAAAGATTCAGGAAGGTTTGTAAACTCTGAGTGAATGTCCTGGTAATGGACAAGCAGCAACTCGTCAAGTTGATTGACATCACTGCGTCTGTGGCTCATTAGACGTCTCAGTCTCTTTGCACAAAATTGATCTGTGAAATCAAGTTATTTTTCCTCATAATTATGACTTTTAAAGTACAAAATCTGTAAGATCTCTCCGCCAACGTCCTGGTAACGGCCAAGCAACAGCTCAACAAACTGACGGACATCACCATGTTGGTGGCTTATTATTCATCTCTATGTCCCACATATTCTCCTATAAATCTTTCTGCCATTTTGCTATGTGTGTAGTTATAATGTTATTCCTCTAACAATTACAACATTAGGCCCAGACCGTCCGAGATCTCCCAGCCAATGTCCTGGTAACGGCCAAGCAACAGCTCAACAAACTGACGGACATCACCATGTTGGTGGCTTATTATTCATCTCTCTGGCCCTCGTATTCTCCTATAAATCTTTCCACTATTATGCTATGTGTGTAGTTATACTGTTATAGTTGAGAACTATGGGTAATCGTAGATTCACCATCATTATTATAGTTATACTGTTATTCCTCTTACAATTACTTGAATAGGCCCAGACCGTCCGAGATCTCCCCGCCAACGTCCTGGTAACGGCCAAGCAACAGCTCAACAAGCTGACGGACCTGTCCTTGTCGGTTGCTGACTTCCTTGTTGCCTCAACACCCCTCACGTGGCTGGTGAGTCATCCAATCAACACCATACATGTATATAATCAAGTTATTACCCACATAATGCCCCAATGATTGAAGACAGGTTTTTTTGTTAAAAGTAAGCTTAGTGGTAGAAGTTTCTTGTTTGTTATCAGTGGGGAAGAAGTTAGAGAAATTTGTAGTCCTGTAGAGGTCAATCAATGAAGGCGATTTTGTTGGAAAGGTGACTTTGGAAGTAAATTTGGAAATAGGGAAAAGGGCATTTCAACGGGAAAGTGGACATGAACTGAAAAAAAAAACAATTGGCTCTATTTCAAATCTGATTTATTTTTTCTGGATTATTTTTTCATAAATCATGATCCTATAATTATATCTTTCAGTTCACATGATTTTTTTAATTCTCAGGTGTCTCCTTATAATAGGAGAAACATAAACCATACAAAAATTTCAGGAAAATCTTCATATTTTCTGGTATTTTCATTATTTAAGTCACCAAATTGGATGACTGATAATCACAGTACCTTTTCAGATAAAAATTTCAGTCTTTTGAGTTTTAAAGTATATTTTTTAATGAATCAAAACCTCCGGACATACTGTAACGCGAGTTACCGATGTTTCTGCATCTTATAATTTTTTCCCAAATAGTTCGGAAATGTTTTTCAATACTAACTCATAGGACACAAATTAGCACATTAAATATTTGACCAGGATTACATTTTAGATGGTGCTTTTCACGTTCTAGGTTTACTAAATTTTGTCCTTTTGTCTTTTGTTTGTAACGCGAGTTACCGAACGGGATTCTTCCACATAGGTTCCTACAGGTAGCTCTGTCAGTCTTTTTTGTGTTGTCTAGTTAGTGCACATCTAATTAATCCTTGGTGATAAAATCAGCCTACAGTTCCATAGAATAATGGAGTTACAGCACATTGAAGTAGTCAATGTACCATAAAGTGTAACGCGAGTTACCGTGGAAATGCCCGTATCATCTTTGTTTATGTTCGGGATAAGATACAACATTTCATTCATTTCCACTAAGAATAATCATTGCTGGAGCTTAACAAAATCTTAATGAATTACACCAAATTTATGTTGGGTGGAAACAGGAATTGGAAGAATAAAATCCTTCACTTTTAATTTTCTTGCATATTGTGTGTTTAAATCAAATACACTTTAATAATTCTGTCCTCTTAACTTGCGACCTTCATTGTGTGTTTAAATCTAATACACTTAATAATTCTGCCCTCTTATCTTGCTGCCTTCATACTTGGCTGAATAAGGACATGTTAACTCTGTTAGTACCAAGCTATACCGAAAGGCATTTGATGTAGAATGCTTTCAATCTCTTGTTTTACTATCTTTCACCAAAAATGATACCATTAATTTTGGCCCTAAATAATTATGTTATCTATTCATCGTGACATCTATCTTTTCTGTGTGACTCTTGATTAAATCGTCATTGATACTGATAAGATGAGACTTGTTGAATTTTAATAAGTAAAACAATATACACTTCATTGGACCTATTCATTTTTGAAACTCACAATTTTAACAATGGGTTGAATAAACAGATTTCAAATGCAAAAGAAACCTAAACACTACATAAAACAAATATAAATTAAAATTATGATCGTGTGGTCATTGTCACTTTAAAGCTTACTATCAGTTAAAAAGTAAATTAGATTCTGTCATTAAAGTTTTTTCCTCTTAGCCTTAGGGTTAGTTGATCATAACAAATGTAAGGTTTGGGACTTTGGAGTCTCCCTTTTCAATCTTTATAAAAACCAAACAATCACAAGAACATACACTCACTCACTCACTCATTTTCTCAACACATTACCATGCTCTGAGTGTTTGAGTGTATGTGATGTGTTGCATGTTTGTGTGGGTGTGTGTATGTGCATGGACAGCAAAATGTGTGTATGTGTGTGCTGAAGGTAGAAATATTGATGTCCGTATGATGTAAGAACTGAATTTGAGAACTAATTTTATTTGATATATCAAAATTTGACTTGTTAATAATCATTATTTGGGTAGTAAAATGTAAACAATTATAAATAAATGAACATATTTCACTCAGAGTAGGAGTTTATTTCTGAATGTGTATCAAGGCAGATTGCTAATTATTGGTCTGCAAACAAGTGTTCCTGAGCCTTCTAACTTGTAAAGTGTGTTGTATTTCAGGAGTCAAGGAGGTTCTGAGCTTGTCATCTTTCAATTTGATTTCAAGATTGAAAGTTCAGGTCCTCCTTGATTCACATTTCTGTATTCAATGCTCAAAATTAACCTTTTTGTTCCTGGTGGGAGTGGTGGTCCAGTCGGGAGAGTAAAATCAAGATATTTATCAAATTTTGGTGGCCTCCAAATGAAAGAAAAACACCAATGGGTCTTTTTTATGAGTACATTTCCAGGTTTCCCATTTGGGTATTAGATTTGAATGGCACAAATGGCCCTGGGCTAGCTGGCCAGTGTGAATTTTGAGCTGTGCATGTTGAATTCTCCTACTACTACTGCTACTAACACACTCTCAGTATGGTTCTGTTCAACTGAAGAGCCTCAACTTGGCACTGTATCAACCCATTCCCTCCTTCATTTGTTTACACCATGATCCAGGTTCCGCTCCAGGTGAGAAATTACATTGCTCCTTCGTCGGTCAAGAACGGCTGCAACAATGAGCATAACCACACCCAACCCCAAAATGACATCGCATCCCAAAACAACATTGCCTCTCAATGACTAGCCACGACTACCACCACCATTGCTACCAAGCACAATCTCCAATACCCAGCTTTGGAAAACACCAATCTGTCCATGCGTACGACTCCCTCCCATCTGGGAAGCTTCCTGCAGATCCTCCTGCAAACTTTACGTATGGCCATGAAAGCAGGGGAAGTGGACTCTAGTTGTTACGCCACCCTGAACGGCAAAGACTGCACCGATGGCTCGGTTGAAATGTCTCTGGGTCAGGTTCGGAAGGGTGTGCGGGGTGTGAGGGTCAAGGGAACCATGTGTTCAGCCACAGAGCCCCAGCAGCGATCCATCACGGCCATCGCCAAGACCATTCATGTTGCCTCATCCCTCCACATTCGCATCAGGGTGTCGGGTTCCACCGAGGGCGCTAAGCAACGCTACAACATCGCTTTCATGGCATCATCATCACAGACCTATGTAGATGCTCCATCCGCTTATCAAGCATCACCGTAACCGTCCAACCATGGCTATTAGAGAGATGAACTTCAAGCCTACTATATTATGATGATTATTTGAATGAACTGACTTTGTTGATTACAAATTATGTTGAGCTTGCAAATGAAAATGCCTGTAGTTGCTGGATAAAATGTGACTGGATATAGCAAAACCCTGCACAAAAATTTAGATTTTCAACCCATGAGAAAGGCCTTCTAAAACATCAGACAATATTTGGCAAAGATATGATTGTTTCAATTTTACAAACATAAGTCTTTTAGGTACATTATGTGAACTTGTCAATTTTGATCTAAACATGAGTTACCGACAGGTGCAGGGTTTTGCTATATTTAGTCACAAATTATTTTATACGAAAAACATTTATTTAACTGATTATTTCATAAGTTTCAAATATAAGATCCAATGCTTTTATCTATATTCTATGTTTTAGATTGAATACACGTAAGAGGACATTTGTACATGTGGTTCACTTGCAAGAGAAAGGGAAGGAGGGGAGGGAGAGATAGAGAGGTAAAGCATTATACTTGACAATCTAAAACCAAAGTTTTATTGCAGATTTATATGAATATGAAAGAGATATGACCAAGAAATATGGAATGTGAAATACTTCATACATGTATGTTTTAGTTTATTTTATATACCCGGCAGTCAATATCATAGCTATGGAAAGCAAGGGAAAGCAAACACATTTGTTTTGTAGATATAATAATGCATATTCCTTATTGACAAGCAAAAGCCTTTTTATTGATGTCATATTTGCCTATTATATATGCCTGTTCTTCATTGATACTATTCATCTAAAGAGGAAATTAATGTGGGAATTACATTCACTCAATTGTGTGTGTTTGTCCATTGAACAATCTTCAGTATTTGTTGATTTGTTGATTCTAGAGAAACTTACACCATATTACACATATGTAGTAGTTTTGGTCCTTCATAATTTGTAGTTCATTTACATGTATGGTAGGTATATCATAAGTTAAAATAAAACAAAAATCGTGTCATGGATTAAAAAAAAAAAAAAACTTTTGAGCTATCTCGTTTGCGACTATGAGCAGAACTTTTACATACTATGCTGTACATAGGAATATCAAATTAATCTCTTATGGCTATGTATATGTATACTGTAAGAACATTCTTTGAATGTGGTTTGCTAAAGGCGATATATAGCTGAGCTAAGGTGCGTAATAAAGGTCATTAATCTACCAAGGTCTTTATATTCTCTGTCTTCCATCTTTGTAACTTTAATACATACATGAACTGTACTACACAGGTTTGACTGTACAGTACCATTCATACTTCCACATGCTATGTTGTTTTATATTATAATAATAATGAAGGTCAACCATCTACCGAGGTCTTTATATGTGACCTTACACCCCAAAACGATCGTTATGTCGCCGTGGTAGTTTGTCTGTTATTAGCTGATATAGTCAGTTTTTGTTTAAAATATGAAATTCAGGATTTGGGTATTTTCTGAATGAGGGTATCATAATCTACCTTTTGTGAAATTTTGAGCATCCGAAAATCATGTTTAAATATGATTATTAATCAAATAAATATGATCAGATTACAGTGCTTGAATGGACGCCAATCTTTGAAACGGCCCGTTTTCTCTCTAACTTTAAAACTGATTCAGCCATGTTCCAAATCTTGGGTGCTCATTTTGAGAGGGTTCGCTTAGTCCAAATTCTACTTTACTGTCATGTAAAAATTTGCACAATCATTTTTCCCGACTTATTGGTCGTTTTGTGGTATGAGGTCATGTCCTGTCTTCCATCTTTGTAACTTCCATGTACTGCACAGGTTTGACTGTACAGTACCATTCTTCCAAATGCTATTTTGTTTTATATACCATGCTCATGTACTGTTTAAGGAACCAGTTACTGCCTTGATACTGAAGTTATGTTGAAGTGATGTAAGCACTCTGCACAAAATTATATATTATACACTTTTATCGCAATATATTTTTATGAAAAGCATTTTTTAACCCCATTTATTAAAGTTTGATTCATATTTTAATTGCTTTCTTCTGTTGATAGAAAAAAAATAAAACCTGCTGTTAATTTTGTGCAAATAAATACATAAAAAAAGGTATACAAAATGACGTTTTAGTGCTGTGATACAACATTTATTTTGTTGGAGTTTACTTAAAATTAAGGTAAGACATATCTCTAGGGGTTATGGCTTGGTATGGGCATGTAGCAGAGGCACTACCAAAACCCTCCAATCCTCTCTAAATGTACTATTTGTTCAATTTATTAAATTAACTGTCCTTGGCCCCGTTGCCATAAGAGTTGCAGTCGATTGTAAAGTTGCAATTAATTGCAAGTCCGGTGATGTGACTAAATGCGCATATTTAATTGGTTTAAATGTGCATTTTCTGACTTGCAAAATTTGCAACTTTACATCGATTGTAACTTTTTTCTGCAGCGGTTGCCCATTTATATAAAATTTGTTTTCTGGCAACTCCAAACACAGAATTCTTTGTTCTTAACTTCTGACTAAAAACTGCCCCTTCTAGCAAAAAACAAAAATGATTGTGAGATTAAATCCAAACAAGAAAAAAATAAAATAGTAAGATTGATTGTAATATCAGTTTTGTAAATTCAGACCCTGTTCATGTAGAACTTACGCTCACTTTCCCACTTTTGGCCACTTTCCCATCCTACACAAAGCAAATTGAGAAGCATCATGGTTCATGAATGCAATATAAAACACACCCAAAAGGAAAATCTTTCATTTGGTTTCATCTAAATTACTTTTCAAAAGTATAATGAAATGAACTATAGAAAATTAAGGTTCTTAATACTCAAGTACAGTGCACTCTCGATATTGCAAAATATTTCATTTCTATTACAATATGATATTGCAATTGAGTCATTTTACCAAATTTACAGGGCCAAATTGTTTTGTGATAATGAGAGAGCACTTTGTAGAAATGATTGTGAGCATGTGTGTATGTGTGTTTGACAGTGAGATATGTTTCAGTGTGTGACTGTGTAATGATGTAGTTGTTGTTAGACATAATTTTGTTAGATGTGGTCATGTATTTGTTTTGAATGCTATGGTTTGTTTGGCATTGTGGTGTTGCATGTAAAGAATGGTTGAGAATGATTTTCATCTCATATAGATATAGTACAATAATCACATCATACTTCATATACTCCATAATCAAATTGTCTCGGATCATCTTCCATACAAATTTAGTTAATATTTGTGCATCTGTTAGCAAGAGTACAATAATTATATCAAATATCCTATCAGACTCCTAGAATCTTCATTTTATAGATTGTTCAAACATATATGCAAAACATTTTATTTTCATGGTCCCTTGCACACATGTATACAATCTGGAGCAAACGATGGTTTCCTTTAAATCTGGATAGTATAAAGACACCTTTATTGAAACAAATCTGAAAAGTTGAGACACTATTATTGAAACAAACTCTTCACCAACCATCATCATACACATGCAATATATCACCACTACAACTAGCCCATTCATTGCATTCTAGTAACTTCCATACACCTCGAGATCACTCTCTGCACATGCCTTTATAGCTGGCACAGTAAATAGTAGAGGTCAAATTGGTTGCTTTTTACCAAAGAAAACAGAACATTATTGACGTACTGTGACTTTGTTATTGTTTGTTTTTGCTAATATCTTTACTATTTCACTATTGGAAAGATAACAAAACAAGTACAAATTCAGGACCATCACAAGGCTTTGCAGAGAACTCTGCAGAACAATCAGACTTTGAATTGGGTGGTTTAAACTGGTTTTTATTTGTATATAGTGTCGAGTGGAACAACTTGGCGCCCAACAAGATTTATTGAAGATAAGACGAATCTCTTCTTGGCATAATTTTATCAAAGGGCAACTATCTGATCAACATTGTTTGACCTCTTGACAAAGTGTACACACTATATCAGCATATTTGAATTTCACAAGGGCAGCCTGTTCATTGGTTAGAAATGTTGGCTCTGGAAGAATTGTGATAAGTTCAAAAACACCTTGTCCTTCCCATGTTGTGACAATAAGAGCAGAAAGAATATAGCTATTCACACTAAGCATTTATGAAGCAATATGATCTGGCTGAATGATGACATTGTCACGAGTGCACGTACTAGAGAACAATATTCCGTACCCAGTAAAGCTCACAATACAATGTAAAGATACAAATACTGGTTTCAGAAATGAAAGCGGGTATCGTGCATTATTAATATGTGCCCCACAGTAAAAGGACAAAAAGTTGAAGGACATTCCCTTGCCCTGCCCTCCCCACCACTTGATTATAAACAGCAATTCCTAAAATATTGGTCAGCGAATATTGTAAATCCAAATCCTTAATTCTTTTCCCCCAAAAGGAATACATGAACAATAGAACAAAATCTACCATACATTTTAGTTTGCTATATATTGTCTTAGAAAGACAAGGTGAAACCTTGAGAACAAAAATGAGTAGTTCATCTTATTGGGTACATCAGACATATCTCCCACCCCACAATTTTGTAATGTAAATCTGAGTTTAAATATAATTTATTGTGCATGTTCAGTAGATTGCAATGTAGCAGTAATAGATAACATTCATGATTTTATAGAATTATGATTGTAACTTTGATTTTGTTTTTTGTTTCTCATTTTCTGCAGGTTCCCGATGTCGACATCGATTCCATCGAGTTCGACTACATGGCAGGATCAGACCAAAACGACTTTGATGTCTGCAGTGATGCTTCCAGTGATCTGTAGAAGTAGCAATTAATTACTGGGATGGTTGTTAATCCATCAGAGATGATTTGATTCTGTTATTTACACATAGCCTCCATAGACCCTAGCAGTGAACAAAATATATGGGGCCAATTAGCCCCAGTTTATGTCAATAAGAGCCCCTGAAACTCATTTCTAAAAAGACCTTGTAACTTTGCGTAGAGTTCAATGCAAAACCAATTTAAGACTGCTATTTCATGCAGGCGAGCTTGAAAAGTAGCTCAGAAAAGTAAATCTTAATTTGTTTCCAGGACCCCAGACTGAACATTTTCAGGTCTAGTCCTGAAGGTTTTATTAATTGGTCAAACAAAAAACAAGATACATCTTAGTATTAATTTTTCCATCTTATCAAAATAATATCTTTTATTTATCAGACGTCAGAATCCATGGAAAAATTTGAGAATTGTATCAAAAGATGAATTTTGTTCTTGCTAGTGTTGCCCCCCAATAAATTGCTCAAAACAATACAAAACATAAGGGGAATGAACCTCAAAAAAAAGGGAAAAAAGGTGTGTATCCTCCAATCAGGAAGACATCACTACTTCACTGGGTCTAGAGTCTATGGAGAATGCGTGTTATACTGAAATCAAGTCATCTCCAAAAGGTTTATGGGATATTCTTTAATAATAATCTGTTTGACTGATTGTGTATCAAGATGTAGTTTATTGTGTGTGTGACGTACTGTATGCTAATTGCTTAATATGCCTTCAATTGATGTATGCTAATATGCCTGGCATTGATAGTTATGTGGTAGATTCAATACAATAATTTTCCAGGTAGATAATATCTGTAAAAACTTGTTTTGTTTTATACGGTTATACATGTAGGTATAAAGTGATTAATCCTATTGAAAAGTTCTCAGGATAGGACCATTTTTTTCTGATATGAAACTGGCTTACCCCTCCCTCATATGAATCTTTGCCCCACCCCCTGACTACATGTACAGTAGTATGTGATTTCATCTATATTAGTGCGAGGTACATACCAACTTTTACATTCATTTTTAGGGTTTGAATATGGTATACATAGTAAACAGGTAAAAAATTCCTGCATATTTCATATAGTTGTCTTTTATTTTATCTGAAATAGTTTCACACACTTTTTGAACTGTAGCTTTAATATCAGTGGCAAGGTTTAACATTACATAAATGTGAACTAATATATGCACAACTATGCATAAATATACAGCTTGTATTGTTAAAGATAATATACAGTTACGTGTATAATGTTTTCTAATTTATTTGCATTTTCCATGTATTCTTTAAATTATTACAAGTCAGTACAATTACTTGATTAATATAGTGAAACAATAAATAATATGCACTGCACTATTATCTGCAAGTATATGTAGTAATGTATTAAAGTAGTTAATTGTTTAATAATATTTATGGGGTTACTTATAACCAAGAAGTGTAATCCATATTATGTCCTTTTCAACATTAGTATGCACATTTACAGTGAAACCTCATTATAACGAGCACCTTGGGTCCATTGAATTTACCTCTTTAAACCAGATATCTTGTTGTATAAGGGTTTAAAAGCAATACAAAATACAGATAACCTAGAACTGCGATATTACCTCGCTATATCAGGTTTCTGGTTATAACGGAGCTCGTTATAAAGAGGTTCCACTGTACTACATGCAGTATGGTTGCACTGATCTGTGCAGGTTTCAAATTAACTGTTCCTTATTTGTCTGTTCATTGTAGGAAAAGCACAATAACTGTGCTATTACATGCATCTTCATGTCATTGTATATCTCTTTAAGTAGTTTCTGGAATAAACCTGTATTTAAAAGTATGTTGTGACCAAAGATAGTCCATACAGGGTCCACTACCACCTGAAAAGAAATATATATATGCAGTGTATTAATGAATATATAATACTTCTAATTATGGCTGTAATGCTGTTTATTCGTTTGTTCAAAGTGTTTGTCATGACTCGATATGGTATTGAAATAAAACTAACAAAGGAAATGATTAGCAAGCATAATCTATTATTTTCAAAGTTGTTTTTATTTACAGTTTATGTATAACAGTTAACAAATGTATTGTTACAAATATTAGTACATAGCACATGAAACACGATCTGCATTTGAAGACATTTGGGTTATCCAAAAATTATCCAAAGAAAGGGTGGCACAGCTACAAACATATATAATTTCCTATATTCTTTGCCACACTCAGTCATTGTTTTCTTTTTTAATGAACATTAAATAGATGAATGACCTACCTGTTTTTAATACCAGAAATACATTTTCATACTTTTATTTTACCCTGATAAAACAAGAGAGTACCTGATATAACCAAGTAATTTTAGGTCCACAGGACCTCATAACCTGGTTTCACTGTACTGAAGCTATGCTAGGGGGTGTTTCACAAAGATCCTAAGGGAAAGGATCAAAATTATGCTATGCAGGATATTGCAAGATCCTGCATTCGGAATGCTCTATTCAATTTTAACAAAGGAGGCGTTATTCGCCATTCCTGTCCAGAGGGGGCAGAAGACTCCCTATTGTCTGCAGGACAATAACAAACTGGGAGATTACCTGGCAAGGCCAATTTCAATAGCTATTCAGAACCACGAAAAACTTGTCCAGAACTCTTGGCACAAAGGTCTTTTATTCGATATTGATTGGCGCAGGATATTGAGTTCCTCATTTCAATGGGGATGGAGAATGCAGGATCCTTCGATATCCTGCATAGCATAATTTTGATCCTTGCCCTAAGTTGGACTTTAAAATTATGGAAAGTCATCTGTAGCCTTGAAATAAAATATATTAAAAAGCAAAAATGCAAGTATTTTAGACTTTCATACATTTTACACCAATAACATCTGAACATGAAATCCCCTTGAAAATATAAAATATCACCGAATTGAATCAACGGTTTTTGCCTTTTAAAAGAAATTTTACGAAATTGTTTTAAAGAGTCTGTTCATTGATTATAAATTGAGTCAAATTTGGTATGATTATGAAGGTAATCTTGTACTTTACAAGCCTCGAGAAATTCAGATTTTTTGAATTTTAAAAAATATTTTTAAATCGAAATTGAAAATGAGAAAAAATCACCCTCCAAACCAGGCCCAAATTCACTCCGATCTCGCCGCTTAGATCGATGACGTGTGGCAAGGGGCGCATGCGCAATCGCCGCGGTATGATAGATCAGTTTGCGTGCAGTATTCGTTACAACAACCATGCACCGCTTGCTCGTTTTGCAACATTGGAAATGAAGAAACAAAAATCTAGAAAATTGCCCAATGTTAGTGTAAAAGTACATATTTTACCGTATGAGTGGTTATTTTCCCAAAATTAGAGATTTGTTTGACAAATTGAGAGACGCAAATTGAACGTGCCTCGAAAAAAAAAAAGCCCGTCAGTTGAATGATACGGAACACGCACTAGAGTTTCAGCGGCCCAGCCCCGCGAGACAGGCTGTGCTCTAGCTACCTAGCTGAGCTGCTGCGCCAACTGCCATGACTGCCTTGTAAGTAATTGCACTTTTAAAAAGCTCCGAAAAGGAACGAAAATGCAAGATTATTACGATCACACCTATTCTAGACTATCTCTTATTTTACTTACATGTTTGTAGGGCTTTTAAAACAAATGCGAGAACAATTACCTGCAAAAACAGCAAACAAATTGCGCTGATAATATTGCACCGTTACTTACTAACGCGAGCTGAATTGAAGCGAGCTACATACACTGCACTAGCCGCTATAATATTGCATGCATATTTTCCACCGTATCGCGCACGGTCGAGGCTCTGCACGTATTATGCATGCCGCCAGCGAGTATGATTCAACTCGCAGTCTAGGTGATTCATTTACCTATTTTTACTTTATCAGACACATTAATGAATAAAAGAATAACTTTACAACGAATATAAATTGTTATTTTATTAGTTCAAAAAGTTTAAACCACCATAATTGTATAGAAAATAGTTTAAACAACCACGAAATCCTCGGTATAAAGGGGTATAATTCCCGTATATTACGTGGTAGATACCGAAGCTTCCTATTGGATAACCCCTATGGTGACGTCACTACAACACACACAGCTACTGACTCCGCTCGTCGCTGGATTGGGGGTTTTGAGGCAGTGTTTAATATGATCATTTTTTTTCAATTTTTGGATGTGCTAGTAGTTGGAAAGTAATATTTTCATATTCTGTATGATTTCAACTTTCTGTAAAGATATAATTTGGCTAATATTGGTTTTTCTTTGAATAAAATCTTTAAAGAAACTTACAGCTTTCCATAATTTCTAAGTCGAACATCTTTGTGAACACCCCCCTGGTCTATGACTACTGATCTCCATCAAATAAACAGGGTACCCATACTTTTTTTGTATTATTATTCCATCACTTCCCACGATTTTTCAATGACAATTCAATAAGTCTATGACCTAATTTGACCTAATTCAATCTTTTCCTGTTTTTACAAAAATTGTTTGTAATTTGACAACAAACCTTATTTTTGAGTCTCTAGGAAGTGAAACCAGTCAAAACAATCCAGAAATGTTCTTTAATTCCATGACTTTGCATAATTTCCCTCTATTTCATGACTTTTACAGGCCTGGAAATTGTTTTGATAAATTTCCAAGACATTTCCTGTTTCCATGACCTATGATAATTGTTTCCAGGGTACAAAGATTTTGCTGATTTAAAGGTAAAGCTAAAGTTCCTTATCACCTTGTTAACTTGGCCATTGTTGTGCAATACCCCAACCACCAATATGACACATTGCCCCATAAAATTCTTTATATTAATAACATCATCTGGTGATAAGTATGCTCAATTTGACATTCTTTTTTTAAAAACTTTTCCCCCTCGCATGTCAGCAGGATGATGTTGATGATGTTCATCAGGTGTGTTGATTACATGTAACAAAAGGATGAAGATGATAAATGAAGATATTGCAAGAAAATTATGATGAAGTTGATGATGATGAAGTTGATGATGAGGATGATGATGATGTTGATGACGATGCTGATGAAGATGATGACTTTGATCATGATGATAGAGCTGCTGCTTGTGGCACAGTATGGTCGGACTGATTGGAGGCACACCGTATTATTCTCCTCTCTATTTTGAAAATTATCCCCTTGTGTTTTGTAATTGTTTTGTCAATTTATTTAGGGTAGGCATGAACCCCCCCCCCCCCCCCCCCAAAGCTACGCCAGCGGCCATGGGTTACTGCTGCTGCTGCTGATGGCAAAAAAGATAACTTAAGATGACACTAATAACAGGCAAATATCAGCGATCCTGAAGCCATTCCATGCTTAAATCCATTCAGCATCACTGAGGAAGTTCATTTTCAGCTTGTCTTTCATCACATTGTCCATAGATGTAACAGCTGAATCTTCGTTATCCAAGAATCAGTTTTATGACAATGACGACCGTATTCAGGAAAATCAGTGGTACTGAAATGGACAAAAGGAAGAAAAATCATTCATTACACATTGGAGTGCTTAGTATTTTTCACTGAAATAATTTATATTTTACTCTCATTTTACAATGACATACCTGTAATAAATGAGACGCATATAGGCTAGCTGAAAATAACTTCTTAATAAACAGTACTGTATATTTGGGAGACAGGTTTGGGACTTAAAGGGATCTAGTAACTTTGTTGACAAGTGTAAAAAGTGATGGATGATTAATAAAATGTGTACTGGTGTGATCTGATATGTTCACAAAGTAATTTGTGAAAATTTCACTTTAATTGGATGTTTTTTGGCTGAGATATGAGCAAAAATGCAAAGTGATATTCACTAACTCATAGCACTTACTTTATATCTGAACACTTCAATCGTAAATATCTTTTGAACAAAATGGAAATTTGAAAAACCGAAACCTGTCCCATGCTTTTATTGTTAATACATGTATGAACATGATAACAGGGATGTAAGTGGAGCTTTAAAAAAAATCCAGAAACTGGGGGTCCAGGGGGCAGCAGCCCCCGGCGAGGTTGCAAGGGCAATGCCCCTGCAGGAAAATGTTGCAAATTTGTCTTTGAACTTTGCAGTTTTTAGTAACATGATGGATAGGTTTTGATTGTAATTTGTAATTACGGACACGTTTGTAGATCCCCCAAAAAACAAACAAACAAAAACAACGGAATTTTAGAAAAAATCCGGATTTCCGTCCAAATCCGGAAAACTTACATCCCTGTGATAAGGTATGAGAGAACCACTAGAGTTCCAAGTAAGTTTTGAGGATTTGGACGATGTTACTAAGGCCTGTTAAGGAACTGACAATAAAATGTATAGTGTTGCACATTTTTCATTCCACTGAAATGATGTTTTAAATTTGTAATCACATTTTATTTTTTATTTACACAAACAGAAAATTTGCTACAAGATTATAGTGCTGATTCCTATTTGTAGTTATTTTTTTAAATTTACGGTATTTATTTATTCTATTTTTGTACAGAATCATGACTGAGCCTGATGAGGGCAGAGGAATGGGGGGAAGCTGTGAAGGGGAAGACAGAGCTGCCAACCTCTAGAACATGAAATCAGTACTCTCAAGGCTCAAAATCAGTAATTTGGGGAAGAAATCAGTAATTTCCTATGCGGCTCTATGAACTATAAGTTTAGTGAAACGGTTACACGATGGTTAACCGACCGTCATCGGCAAAAACGTTTAGCAGAACGGGTAACCGAAAAAAGAAAGAAAAAAAAAAATGGCACGTTGAACCCTGCTAATCAAAGTGAAGGTATTTTACATGTATCACAAATAAACAAATGGCAAGGAGGCATATATCGGATATATCAGGGGGAAAAGAAAGAAAGAAAAAAAAGAAAAAAAAAAAAAAAAAAAAAAAAATCAATTGATTTTTTTTTTTTTTTTTTTTTTTTTTTTTTTGTTTCCGTAATTTTTAAGCGGCATTCCGTACTCCCGTAATGGTTGTCAATTTCCGTACCAATTACGGAAAATCCGTACTAGTTGGCAGCTCTGGAGGATGTGAGAAAGAAAAAAGGGAGAGAAATTAGAGGATTAAAAGAAGGAAGCTTAGGAAGAGAAAAGGTGGAGGGGGTGAAGAGCTCTACATGTATGGCATATCACTTGTACACAGATAGAGCAAATCCTGGCAAAAAGTGGCATACCCTTTGTACAGTGCAATTCTTATACAGGGTGGCCCAGAAAGGATGCAACACCTACGATCGTTAATTTCATCAACACCATCGACCAAATGTCATTGTTTCTTGTTTGATTGGGTAGAACATTCTTTTTCCAACAAAATGATACCATGAGCATTTATTTTGGGTAAGGCGTTTGGATCATAGGGCCATTTTTCTGAGGCAATGTCGTTTCCTAAATTTGCTACTTTTTCGTCTCCAGCGATCCTCGGAACACTGAGACATTCTCGCCCCACGGCCTGCCGTAGAATTAGCTGTGCATAAGAATGGCTCACATTGTCTTCCTTACAAAGGGAGAGCAGTCATGCGGTTCTTCTGTACAGCTAATTCTATGACAGGCTGTGGGGCGAGAATGTCTCAGTGTTCCGAGGATCGCTGGAGACGAAAAAGTAGCAAATTTAGGAAACGACATTGCCTCAGAAATATGGCCCTAGGATCCAAACGCCTTACCTAAAATCAATGCTCATGGTATCATTTTGTTGGAAAAAGAATGTTCTACCCAATCAAACAAAAAACAATGACATTTGGTCGATGGTGTTGATGAAATTAACGATCGTAGGTGTTGCATCCTTTCTGGGCCACCCTGTATTTGGCTGTATCTTTTTTTCTGCAAATATTTGAAAGGTGGACGGTATACCAGATTGTTTGTAATCCTACAAAGAATCAATTAAAACATGTTTAAGGGCCAAGAAGTTCATGTAAAATGGACAATTCAAACCGTTTTCCCATAGACATTTGCCATAGTGAAGAGGGAGGAAGAGGAGTTAGATGATGATAACAACAAGGAAAAGAGGGTGAGGAAGTTCTAAGAGGAGGAAGTTCTAAGATGAGGAAGTTCTAAGAGGAGGAAGTTCTAAGATGAGGAAGTTCTAAGATGAGGAAGTTCTAAGATGAGGAAGTTCTAAGAGGAGGAAGTTCTAAGAGGAGGAAGTGCTAAGAGGAGGAAGTGCTAAGTGGAGGAAGTTCTAAGAGGAGGAAGTTCTAAGTGGAGGAAGTTCTAAGAGGAGGAAGTTCTAAGTGGAGGAAGTTCTAAGAGGAGGAAGTTCTAAGAGGAGGAAGTTCTAAGAGGAGGAAGTTCTAAGAGGAGGAAGTTCAAAGAGGAGGAATAGGAGCAGGAGGCATCAAGAAG